>PKML01054929.1:255931-298868 GCA_002933935.1 Eutrema yunnanense
AACTTAGATCTTAGGATAATTGATTAGGCACGACAGTGTGATTAATTACCTGATAGAACTTAGGGTGAGCAAATTGATTATTCGCAAAGAAATTTGGTTTAATTGATTTGTGAACATATCAAACTTGAATTTAAGGCTGATTTATTCTTAGGGATTTGCAAAGAAATTTGGGATCCTGAAGTTTAGATTTAGATAGTTCTCGCAACGACAGTTGGTTAATTATACTTAGTGATTTGAGTTCGAGAACTGTGCGTAACCTGAACCCTGATTAGTTAGTTTATTTTGCATTCATTGATTTCCTGAGAAATATCCCTGAACCTATCTTTTTCCCATCAAATACAACTCGTTTTACTACTTTCTGTTTTCTGTTAAACCTGAAATGCTTTGCTTAGCTTGATACTATACAATTTATTGTGTGATTTCTGTGAGTCCTTGTGTTCGACCCCTAACTATATTACAACTACTGCTTAGTACTGTTAGGGTATTAATTTGAGCATATCAAGCAATCCATCATTCTCATTGGGGTCATCTTCCCCATCTCAAAGCTTCTAGGTAACACTCCAAAGCCCTTGTAACTATTTAGTTTTCTTTTCTTGAGTCTTGCATTGTATAGTTGTTTTTGTCTTTTATTTTTGGTTTTTCCCTTGAATTTATTTCACACTTGGACGGTGTGATTTAAGTTTGGGAGAGGGACCGTTATCTAATCCTATTTTCTTTAATCTTATTTTTGATTTAGGCATTTTGAGTCTCATGCATTTCATATAAGGCATAGAAAAAACAAAACAAAAGCAAAAACAAAATTTTTTTTTGAAAATCACAAAAAAAAAATTCCCATGTAGTTGCATTTCATGAGTAGGATCGAGTCTAGTAGCATATATGTTGCATTGCACGTGCATAGGGAGCAATGATGATATTTCCTTGTAGAGTATCATTTTAAGAGCTCGGTTCAATGCCCTCGTTGCTAGTTGTTTGATGCTTTTGATCTCGTGTTTGAAATCAAGGATGAACCATATGTTGATCTCGTGTTTCATTACCCATGTCTTAGCTAAAGAAAGTTGTGATTTGAGTCCAATCCTATTTAAGTGAGAACCGTAATTTTAACATTTAATTATTGTGTTTGTGCATTGTATAGTGAATTCATGGATACTGATACACATATTTGGGCTATCTTCCTCCTTTTACCACTCTTTGTTAGTTCAAATAGCCGGTTCCCATCATTGGAACGGTTAACCATTCCCATAACCCAACCGTCCTTCAAGCCAAAACCGTTTGTGAGTGAAGTGAGGCCTTTTTCCGAATCAACTAGGCAAAAAGTGTTGAGATTAGAACGACAAGGAGAAGCTTACATGTAAAGCTAGCTCAAATTCAAAGGGATAGACAAAGGCTATGGCTAGATAGGATGGGAGTTTGGGGATGAAGAAAAGAAAGAGAGTGTGGAACATGGGAGGAGATCGGGAGAAGAAGTAGGGGATAAGCAAGTGCTTGAAATGGCTGGCAAGAAAAGTGTTGGAATAGCTCTAAGTAACAAGGAAAAGTAGTCTCTAGCTTTTAAAGTAAAGAAATGAGCCAAAAAAAAAAGGTGAAAAAGGAATTGAAAATAAGGGAGACTAGAGAAAGTAAAAGGAGAGCTAAGTAAAAGAAAGTGTTGAAAGCCAAGCCATTCGGTGAAGAAGGAAATCCCCTAAATGCTTAAGTGAAACAAAAATGGTTAGACGATATGGATAATGAAGGCAAACGGCCTTGTGAAAAAGGGTAGCTTAGGAAGGATCATCATTGGGGTTTAGAAATTAGGAGTTAAGATCGATATGAGGCATTGGGTAGATGGAAGTCATCCTTGTATGCAAATGTTGGGCTTTACTCTTAGCATTTTGCATTAGTTGATTCTTTTTGAGAAATCCCCTTGCTTGGAAACCACTACTTGTATTGAGATCACCTTCATCTCAAAACCATCCCAAGGCCAAATGAATTCACTTGTCTTGCATAAACATGATTCGCTTGAATAAATTAAATGAATGTCAAAGGATAGGATGATAGGAAGGCTTGTGTAGGTTGAGACTTGGGCTTGATTCATGAACAGATAGATATGGCTAGCTCTTTTTGAGTAGATTTGTTTGAACGCATCTTACAATTTGCAACTTGGACATTGGGCTTGAATTCTTTTTTATGACACTTGTGGATTTGAGCTCCCGCTCTTTAGTTTCATAGCATTCTCTTGGCATTTTAGTCTTAATAAGAGTCTTAAGGCATTGTGCATTAGGTCCTAGCGAGTTTTGCATGTTTTCGAGTGTGTTTCTAGGTATTTGGAGGCTTTTGGGGACCTTGGAGAAGCTTGTACTTCGACGTGGGTCATGAGGAGATAGCTAGGAACAATGGAGAGTTCGGAGTGACCATACCAGCCCGTCGTACCTGCCCACCACCGGCCGGTGCTGCAAAAAAGCAAGGGTGGGCCGAATACCGGCCTTCCACACCACCCCGTCTTGGCCCGGCATGAAGGCTCTCACCAAAGACCATACCGGCCCGTCATACCTGGCTACCGCCAGCCGGCGTTGCAAAGAAGAAAGGCCAGGAGAAATACCGGTCCTCCACGCCGCCCTGTCTTGGCTCGGCACCGAAGCTCTCGTCAAAGACTCACCAAACCGGCCCGTCATACCTGGCTACCACCGGCCGGCGTTGCAAAGAAGAAAGGCCAGGAGAAACACCGGTCTCCCACACCTCTCGGCAACCGTCCGGCATGCAGCTTCAGGACACGACTACACCGGCCCGCTCTTGTCTGGCCTGGCCGCCCTGTATTCATCAAGAAAGAAGACATGTGATATTCATGCATTTTACATGTTATAGCTTGCATTTTAGTTAACACTTTTAGTCATTTGCATGCATGATCATAGCTTTGTTTAGCATTTGGGTTTAAATTAGAGTATTAGGTGTTTGCATTAGGTCCTATGAGTCTTGCATGTATTTGGAGTGTTTTATAGGTGCTTGGAGTCATTTTGGAGAAGTTTAGAGAAATGAAGCAAAAAGGACCATTCCGTAGCTTCTGAAAGAACTAGCAGGACGAAGGACCTCCGTTCTGATTCAGATTACATGGCCTTCATCGAAGTTGTAGCCCAGTTAGTTAGCTATACATCTGAGCTGGAATCAAGTCATTCGTACTTTTGGTTTGAGAGATATGACTGTTTGACTGGAGACATATCCGCCTGGTCGAGAAACTAGTGCCTTGTACCGGCCAACCACACCGCGGGCCTTCCATCCGGTCTGATCCATCCGGTCCTAGCACATGAGAGATAACCGGCCCGTTCACAAATCCACGACCGGCCAGAAGCCACACGGTCCAACACAGCAGCATTCACACATCCAAGTTACAGCATCAGCCGAAATAACTCAAAGATCATGCCTAATGAAGACCTTCCCGTGCCCAGTTTAGTTTGAGGTCTTGATGAAAGTCATAGAGAATCGAGCTGAATTTCATTTAGTGGTGCTTTCATGTCATTCAAATCAGCCGTTCAAGAGATATGGCAAATATAGCAAGGACACGTCTGTCTGGTATCCAAACGAGTTCTGCTCCAAACACGACGTCTGAAAGATCAACCCAGACGAAGGGTTTCCACTCCGATTCAGCTTCTGTGTTCCTCATATAAGTTGTAGCCAGTTAGTTAGCTATCCACATGAGGTGATTTGAGACCTTTCGGACATGTATTCCAAGAGATATCGCGGTTTTAACAACCGGTGCTCTTCTCACCTCGACCCACTTTCAACCGGGTCAATACCCGGTTTGTCCCGGGTTGACCCGGTCCGCCCAGCTTCCTATGAATTGTAAAATTACCCAAATTTCATTCTAAGTCTGTTTCCCAAAACTTTCCTAAGGCAAAAACCTCTCTTTTATTTTGTTCTTGGATTTTTGGAAGAGACCTTTTGATTTTAATGCAATCTTGAGTTTAATTCTTCTTAATCTATCTAATCTTTCTTTCATTTTAATCTTTCTAATCTCTAATCATGGATTCAATCATCTTCCTTATGGGATTTGAGGGTTTCTCCATGATTAGTGAGTAGGTTCTTTTAGGACTCATGTATGAGGTTGATTAGGGGTTTTCTTGTTTGATCTATGATGTCTAGTGATTAGATTATATGTTTCCTCTCTTATTTAGGGTTAATAATACTATATTAGGCTTGGGAAAGCTAATCTGGATCATAGGGAATTTCATGCACAAGGTGTTCGATGAAATTCCTCAAGAACTAAATAAGAGATTTTACTTGTTTAGCCTAAGGGATTAGTTGTCTAAAGAGTATTATGGCCATTAGAACTTGATTTTCATGCTTGTTAATTAACTTTTCACAAATGGGAATTTGTTCTTGAGTAGTTGATTAGCAAAGTGATTAAGATCATGAGAGTGGATTAGTCTTGTTTAAGTGTTCTAGGCTAAGGAAGACATGTTTGATTGTTTGTTTAGATATCATAGGTTAATCATAGAACTATCCAAAGTCCATAACCTCATCCAAGAGCTTGCCTTTATTAAGTTATTAATCTCGTTTAAGCTTGTTTAGTCTTGTTTGCTTATTTACTTGCTTATATTTCAATTAGGTTGCTAGATTAAAACCACTTGATTTGCTTAGCTTATATAGTTTCTTGGATTCCTATTGTGTTAGCCTCTCACCTCCTTGGTTCGATATCTTAAATACCACAATGACATGAGTGGAATTTGAGTAATTTATTAGTAAAAATCCTACTATCAACATGCCAAATACCGGGCCTCCACGCCGCCCTGTCTCGGCCCGGGACCGAAGCTCTCGTCGAAGACCCGTCATACCGGCCCGCAGTACCAGACCGCCGCCGCCCCGTGCAAAACTTTAGATCCAGTTTCGGCCGGGTCAACACCCGGTTTTTCCCGGGTTGACCCGGTCCGCCCAGCAAACCTTATATATACTCTAAACCTAATTTTCTTGGATCTAAGCTTTTTCTTATGCAAAAAAGCCTCCTTTCTAGGGTTCTAAGTGATTTGTAAGAGACATATTCTTTGTTTATGCAATTTAAGTTTGGATTTCTTGATTGATATATTCCATCTCTTCTTTCTCAATCATTCAATCATTTAATCATGGGATTTAACATCTTCTTAATGGGATTTGGTGGATTTAACTTAGGATTTTGGGATGAGGTAGATTTAGGGTGATGAGTAGCTCGATTTATGATGCTTAGGGCTTTAGTTTATGGATCCATCTTCTATCTAAGTGTGCTTAATGCTAGATTAGGTTAGAGATATTCAATCTAGACCTTAGGGAATTTCATGCACACAAGGTGTTCGATGAAATTCCCCAAAGCACTTAGTTAGAGATATTCATTCGTAGTCTATTAGAGTAGATGCCTATGGTGTTTATTGGTTGATTTGAATAAGGAATTTAATGCTTGCTAATCATTTCTTCACAAATGAGAATTTGATCTTGATTTAGTGATTAGTGCCTTGAGAAAGGGTTAGTCATAAGTAGTGATCCTAACCTAGGGATTAGCATTGATTGTGTATTGGGCATCATAAATTAGCTATAGAATCACCTTAAGTCTATAACATCATCCTTGGATTCACCTTTTATTATTGCATTTAATCTCGTTTAGTGTTGCTAGTTCTTGTTTCTTGTTTAATTTAAATTAGATAACTTAACTTAGTTCCAAAACATACTTTGTTTGCTTGAATTAAGTAGTTCTATGAATTCTTAGTGATTGAATTAAACCCATTTGGATTAATACCTTAAATACCACGATGAAACGAGTGGGATTTGAGTGATTGATTAGTAAAAATCCTACTTATCATAGCTCCCGGTGAGCGCGGTAATGGGGAGCTTGAAGACGGTTCGCACATAACGTCAAGTGCGTCGGAGCCACCGCATGTGGTGTCAAGAAAAGGCTCCCAGAACTCGCGGTCATACCCTCTGGGCAACACATCATATTCATGCGGCGTCTCCGCAGAAGCGTCTTCGAAGTCGTAGTCGGAAGTTGATCCACATGTAGCAGCCCATGTGGAAGGGCCCGCCGAATCTGTTAGATGACGAAATGTCGTATCAGCTGAAATCCCACCGCTAACAATAATACTAGGATAGCAAGTTTCTGCCGGTTTTGCTTTCCCGCAGCTTAGTTATCCCTCGAAAGATAACACGTGGTCTAGCAAAACATCGCCAGGGAGCAGCCACTAGTTAATGTTGGAAAATACTCCTGAAGTAGGTGTGAGGTGACACACCGGAAATTAACCCTGGCGTTAGGATTTACCCTTTATATCTAAGCCACAAGTGCACAACACACGAAGTAGTACTTAGGGATCGAATCCACAGGGATAGACGTTATCCAAATTCTAACGAGTTCTAACTTATGTCTAGACGTAAATATCTTTTGGGTTTTGTCACGGTCGTATCTATGGAATCTAAACTAAACTAAGAAGGACAATAGCTAACTAACTATTCTATCGAGGTTGTGAATCAATTAAACGAGGCATTGGGCAATTGATATGCTCAAATTAATACCCTATTTAGATACTAAAGCAGTTGTTGTAGTATAGCTAGGGGTCAAACACAAGGACTCACAGAAACACACAATAGATTATATAGAAGAGAATTAAGCTAAACCAATAGATGTAATTGAAAGCAGACGTAAATTAAAAGAGTTGTAATTCGATTGGGAGAAAGATAGGCTCAGGGTATTTCTCAGGAAATCAATGAATGCAGATAAACTAACTAACAGGATTCAGATTTAGCGCAGTTCTTGAACTCAAATCACTAAGGTATAATTAACCACATGTCGTTGCGAGAATTATCTAAATCTAAATCCTATGAATTCCAAATCTCTTTGCGAATCCTAAAGTCTAAATCAGCTTTAATATCGGGTTTGATATGTTCACAAATCAATTAAACCAAATCTCTTTGCGAATAATCAATTTGCTCACCTAAGGTTCTATCAGGTAATTAATCGCACTGTCGTGCCTAATAAATTATCCTAAGATCTAAGTTCCAGATTCGTCAACCTAGAATTAGCTTTGAACACAACCTAAGGTGAAGAACTAATTCAGATGGTGAATCCTAATAAACTAATCAACCTAACATTCAGAGAAAACCTTTATGAGAACCCTGAACCTAAAGTGGATCTACTCAGACATGGAGAATGAAACAATCAACATAACTGAATAAATCATCAAATAAATCAGAAAGAGTAACAAGAGGATTCGAAATCTTCTCTCGGACGACGGGAGTTTCAGACTTGTCTTCCTCACAAAGTTCTCTCTCAAACTAAGGTAAAAATAAAGCTTAGCCTAAAAGTGGCTGTAAAACCTAATTATATATCTAAAACACGTTCTGGGCCTTCTTGTAAATATCAAAATCTTATGGGCCAATTCTGCAATTCTTCAACTCTTCAATAAGTCGCGATCCTTCTGTTTCCTTGACGGGTATCGATCGATACTCAGGTGATTTTGATGTCTCGGCTACACGGATCTTCTGCTTCGCTCCAGAATGCTCCAGAAAGCTCCAATATCTCCAATTATGCACCAAACGTGCTAAAACATGTAAAAGACTCTAAAAGACTCTATAATAGAATAAAGACTCGATAAAACGGACTTATACCATGGCCTAAAAGGGGTAAAAACCATGATATATCAACTCCCCCAGACTTAGCCTTTGCTTACCCTCAAGCAAATAGAAGACTAAATCAGAGAAAGAGGTTTGAAAACGTAGAGACTCACCTGTTCATGAAACATCGCAGAGATCCTTTTCCCAAGCACCCAAATGTCACCTAATCATCTTTTGATCTAACCACCATGTACTTCTCCGTAAACATTCGCAGCTTTCCCAGACTCCTCACATTATCCCACAACATTGTTCAAATAAAACCATCATCGCCAGTTTCATCGCTGCAGCCAATGTTCAAGAACCTTCTAGATTCTTTACCAGACAATATCATGACAAGGAACCACCCATTTTCACACTTTTTGTAACAATTTCTCTCCCCAGACTTATTTCTTATTATGTTCTTTCTTTTATTTTCAGCTTTGCATATACACATCAAGGTATGAGACGCGAGTATTGATGGTGTTAGCCACCGAATCCCCGGTTCTTCCCTCTCAATGTATCAAAGGATGTAGGCGAATAATGGCATCATAGGAAAATCATAGTCTCGCTTCCAATCCTTTGTGTGATCATTCCCTCTTAAGTAGAATAATGGGATCGCTGGAAATTTTCCTAACCCTCTACTCAGAAGAAAATCATTTCAATCTTTTATGCTCTTATTTATCAACTTATAACAGGGGAGAGAGATACTATTACTCTAAACACATGGGTTCCTTTATCAGATATGAATGATGAATCAAGCTCTAAAAACACCAATCACATTGATGAAGTGCAAAAATTTAGCTCAGGCTTCAGAAGAACTCTGCTGGAGACATGGATGTTTTCTAGTCAACTGGTCAGTCCTTGGATTTTTTATTAGTCGATCTAGAGCTGATCCTGCAACACTGGTCACTCAAAAAAAAAATCAAAACAACAATTCAAGCGCATGATCATTATCTCCAACAAGTTTTGACTCAATAAAACGACAATTTTTTTTTATTTTATGACTCTAAGAAAAACAAACACATTGTCAGCAGACACCTCCCCCAGACTTGAACAACACTGTCCCCAGTGTTATCTAGCCTAGAGTCAGTGAAAGAAAACAAAAGAACAGAATAAAATTGGGAAAAACAAGAAGTTACCTTGCTGGAACATCGAGTATCGATCGACACACAGCCTGGTATCGATCGATACAAGGCTTAAATCGACTTGATGAACCGTACATTCGCGATTGGTGTCGACCGATACCAATGGGGTATCGATCGATACTGAGGCGATTTCGAGTTTTGCTCCTTGTTTATCATGACACAAACACAAAACGAAAAATAAAAAAGAAAAAGATTCAAAAACAGACTCACCAGTGGGTTGCCTCCCACCAAGCGCTCGTTTAACGTCATTAGCTTGACTATAACGCCCATCTGGCAGGATAAGAATGAGAGCTTGCATCAAAACAAGCTCCACAACTTGACATTGCTATCTTCAGAGTTCTGCTCAACATGCCTTCCACAAACTCCTGCCCTTTCTCTTTCAGCTCAGAAGTAAGAAGAACTCTAGCCTTGGAGAATGGTTTCGAGGCTCCTTTGCACTTCACCTTGTACTCAATCGAGTCTCCGTCACACCTCTGAGGAATCAATGTGACATGGGGATCGTCGACTCTTTTGCTCTTGGCCTTCTTCTTTGTTGCCTTAGCCTTCTTGACAACTTCCTTGGGGATGCTGGGCGGTTCAACTGAAATGTCTGTGACAGTAGGCTCATCAGGAGGCTCTTCCAAAAGATCAACTGCTAATGTCTCTCCTGTGACATCTTCAATGCAAGAGACACGTCCAGGAGTTCCTCTAGGGATGGCTTTGTAGTACACCTCCTTGTCAATGTATGAGAATGAGATGCGCTTGCTGGGTGTGTCCATAATCGCACCAACCGTAACCATGAACGGTCTTTCGAGAATCAACTGCGTACGAGATATTGCATTCATCTCTACAACCTGAAAATCAGTAGGAACCAGGCAATCTCCTATTGTAATCATCAAATCAGCGATTGCCCCATATGGAAGAGAGGTGGAATCGTTCGCAAACGTGATAGATGTCTTTGTAGGTTGAATATCAGCTCCCAATCTCTCTGCAATTGCCCTGGACATGACATTGACGCAGGCTCCTAAGTCAACGAGAGACTCTTTGAATTCAACTCTAGAGATAGAGCATGGAACTGAGAAGATCCCTAGGTCTTCCCTCTTAGTCAACTGTCTCAGTGGAGGTGTACCTCTGGCCTTAATGAAGAGTGTCTTGATCTCTTCCTCAGTTTCTCTGTAATCTTTGAAGTGACTTAGCAGAGGCCAGCCCTCTAGAGCTTCTTCAAAAGTGAACGAGTGGGGTATCCTTCGTACTCTCTTCTCAAAGCCACGCAGCTTCTTTGGAGTGATAGGATCTCTGAGGTGTCGAGGAATAAGATTCAGCTTCTTGGGCTTGCGAACTCTTTCTTCGATCAACTCAGGTGTTTTTACAGTTTCTGGCTCGTTCTGCGAGAGGTATCGATCGACACCAGGTAAGGTATCGATCGATACTCTTGTTCTTGAATCGTCCCTAGCAGATTTATCATCATCAAAAGGGTGCTCCACAACTGATTTATCCAACAAAGCCTTGCATCTGGAGTCCTCCCATTCCTTCCTTGTCATAATACGAGGCATAGGATAAGGTATCCTGGGTATATACACTCGCTCTGTAACTACCTTAGGCACCATAGTCGAAGTCTCAGTTGTCTCCTCAGAAATTGCCTCAGTATCAATCGATACCAATGGGGTATCGATCGATACACGGGTTTTGGAAGTATCTCGTTTCAGAATTGTAACCGGCATCGATCGACACTTGGGGGTATCGATCGATGCCTTGGCGATTTCAAGATCCTCATCGAAATTTTATGTACTTGAGGAGATCGCATTGACGTGTGCTCTTGGATTTTCAGTTCTCCCTGGAAGAAAACCTTCCTGCCTCTTTACAGCTTCTACTGTTTGAGCAACCTGAGTTTCCAGCTTCCTCTGGGAGAGACTGATGGCTTCGATTTTCCCATTCAGATCCATGTACAGCGAGTCAAACTTCCCATTGAAATCCCCCTACAACTTCTCTTGTCCTCGAAGAAGTTGTTCCATCATGAATTCCATCTTATTGTCTGTGGACTTTGGAGAGATGGGCTGGTACGAATAGTTCCCATAATTGCGAGTATTGTTACTGAAGTTCCGGTTGTTGTTGTACCCAAATTGCTGACCCTGAAATCCAGAACCACCAACGTTGTTACAATCTTCCATTTCATCTCCACCGATATTATTGACTCCATCAGCAAAGTGCACAGTCTTCTTCGACTTCCAAAGCAAAATATCCAGCTTCGCTTGAACTTCAGCAATTTGAGACCCATCAATTCTTGCAGCTCGCTTCTTCCTCTCGAAATCAGCATTCTTGGTGCTATTGCTAGACGGCAAGTTCTCAATCAGCACAACTGCATCATCTGGATACCTGGTGTTGAAGTTCCCATTACTCGCAGCATCCATACCCATTTGGTACCTCCAATCAATCCCTCTGTAGAAAATGCCCAGCAGCTGAACCTGAGAGAACCCATGGTGTGGACAATCTCTCTGATAAGACTTGAAACGAATCCAAGCAGCCTTGAATGCTTCTGTCGGACCTTGAGAAAATTGAGAGATTTTGTTCCTGAGCTCTTCAGATCTCGCATCATCGTAGAAATTTATCAGGAACGCATTCTTCGTCTCATCCGATGTAGTTAGAGAATCATGAGCTAACTGCTTCAGCCAATAAGCAGCATCCCCACCAAGAGAGTATGGGAAAAGTTTGCAGAATAGGAACTCATTGGGCACTCCATTGTACTTCATACCAGTGACCAAATCCTCGAACCTTTCGATATGATTCATGGGATGCTCATGAGGTAAACCATGGAAAGGACTCTGACTCACGAGAGCATAGTACGCAGGCTTCAGCTCGAAGTTATTCCTCTGAAAAGTTGGGATGCGAATCGCAGATCGATTGGCATAAAATTGATCAGGTCTGTTGTGCTCGCCAAGTGTCTTAACTCAATCACGTGCAGCATTCCCAACGTTGGCGCGCCCAACTGGCGCGACAATCTCAATGACAGCAGCAGGAGGGACAACGACGTTTCCAGCTTCATCAAGTCGCTGCCCTCCTTCATTGCACACATGACCCTCTTGGTCTCTCAAGACTCCAGCTTCATCAGCTCTTAAAACCACTGGGTTGTTCATCCCTGATGTTTGCTTTGTCTTTCTGTTTGTGCGTTCCACAAGTGCTAGCTGTTCTAGTGACAGTTCAACTAGCTGAGTGCTCTTGCTGCTTCTGGTTTCACGAACATGCATACACCTGAAAACAAAACACTAGACAAGACACATAAGTAACCAAAAAAATACGTTGAGTATCGATCGATACCAAGTGGTATCGATCGATATCAACAAAAGAGTCGCCTGAGTATCGATCGATACCGACGAACTTAGTCGAAACTCGACAGCTAAAATCTAAAGGCGAAATTGAGTCCCCGGCAATGGCGCCAAATTTGATATGCTCAAATTAATACCCTATTTAGATACTAAAGCAGTTGTTGTAGTATAGCTAGGGGTCGAACACAAGGACTCACAGAAACACACAATAGATTATATAGAAGAGAATTAAGCTAAACCAATAGATGTAATTGAAAGCAGACGTAAATTAAAAGAGTTGTAATTCGATTGGGAGAAAGATAGGCTCAGGGTATTTCTCAGGAAATCAATGAATGCAGATAAACTAACTAACAGGATTCAGATTTAGCGCAGTTCTTGAACTCAAATCACTAAGGTATAATTAACCAAATGTCGTTGCGAGAATTATCTAAATCTAAATCCTAGGAATTCCAAATCTCTTTGCGAATCCTAAAGTCTAAATCAGCTTTAATATCAGGTTTGATATGTTCACAAATCAATTAAACCAAATTTCTTTGCGAATAATCAATTTGCTCACCTAAGGTTCTATCAGGTAATTAATCGCACTGTCGTGCCTAATCAATTATCCTAAGATCTAAGTTCCAGATTCGTCAACCTAGAATTAGCGTTGAACACAACCTAAGGTGAAGATCTAATTCAGATGGTGAATCCTAATAAACTAATCAACCTAGCATTCAGAGAAAACTTTTATGAGAACCCTGAACCTAAAGTGGATCTACTCAGACATGGAGAATGAAACAATCAACATAACTGAATAAATCATCAAATAAATCAGAAAGAGTAACAAGAGGGTTCGAAATCTTCTCTCGGACGAAGGGAGTTTCAGACTTGTCTTCCTCACAAAGTTCTCTCTCAAACTAAGGTAAAAATAAAGCTTTGCCTAAAAGTGGTTGTAAAACCTAATTATATATCTAAAACACGTTCTGGACCTTCTTGTAAATATCAAAGTCTTCTGGGCCAATTCTGCAATTCTTCAACTCTTCAATAAGTCGCGATCCTTCTGATTCCTCGACGGGTATCGATCGATACTAGGCAGTATCGATCGATACTAAGGTGATTTTGATGTCTCAGCTACACAGATCTTCTGCTTCGCTCCAGAATGCTCAAGAAAGCTCCAAACGTGCTAAAACCTGTAAAAGACTCTAAAAGACTCTATAATAGAATAAAGACTCGATAAAACGGACTTATATCATGGCATAAAAGGGGTAAAAACCATGATATATCAGCAATCGGGAATTTTCTAGGGTTTATGGTTGAGTTTTACGGGAAGATTTCTAGGATTTCTAAAGTGACTTTTTGTTGTCTTTGGGTTCTTGAACTTGAAACACGTACACTGCGTGTTGTCTACTACCATAATCCTACACAACTACTCAGTTCTGTACTCGGAAGGTAGCTTCCGACTCCGCCCGCGCAAGAAGTGAATGATACTCTCAAAGGTCGTTTACGCCCACGATTCCTCAGTAAGTATATTTCTGAAATCTTACGACGGATTTGCTCGTCTACCCTAGGTCAAGCGATTAGATACAAGACTTCCGTGACTCTAAAACATCTAATATTGATTGCTAAGACGGTTAGTCAAGCAACACATTAACAACAAGGATAGAACGAAGAACCCTACTCAATTGGTATCCTAGACTAAAAACCTAATAAGAAATCGAACCATAAGCTCCCCTTCAAACCCTAACCAAGAGTCTTCTCGCCGCGGTACCAGCTAACGCCGGCGCGGTCGACTGGCCCTCCGCCGCGGGTCCGTCGCTTCCAACTGCGGCCAGACGGCTTCCATCTTGGGACGTCTTCTCCTTCGTTCCTTCGTCGTTTTACGATTTGTTTCGAACGTCGTCTTCATTTTTTTGCTGTGTTTTCTGATTTTGTGAATGTTTTTTGGTTTTTTTGGTTTTTATATAAAGCCTGAAATCCTAAAAAGAAAAACGTCAATAAAAAAATCAAAAGAAAAATGTACCGAATGGGTTGCCTCCCATCAGGAGCTTTTGGTTAAAGTCGTTAGCTCAACTTTTTGGTGAGACTCAGCGTGAGCAGTAGATGTCTCGGGAACGAATGTTCCTTTGGCATTGTCTTGTTTATGGCATGTTTCGCCTTTCTTTGGTATCACCTTCTTCTTTCCGCGTTTTTTCAAAATTTTCATTTCTCGAAGAGCTTTTTTCGTCTTCTCAATCATTCCTTCCACTTTCTCATCCTTGGTGTCTTTTAAATCTGGTGGCATTTTAATCGTGATTTTTGCAAATGGTTTAGAAGTGATCGGTGGACTTACCTTGGGTGGTTCCGTCTTAGTCGACTCATCTTTCTCTTTTCCTTTTGGGAAAATCGAGTTTTTCATCTTATGTTCGTCCCTCGGGTTTGGAATTTCTCCGGTACAGTAGGATACAGCCTCCTTCGATCCACATTCAAGAAGATGGTTTGACGGTTGGCATGATCAAGGATGGCGCCAACGGTAGCTAAGAAGGGTCGACCAAAAATCAACGGTCTATCCTTGTCTCGCTCCATTTCGAGAACTTGAAAATCAGCGGAAACGATCTTGTTTCCAATAAGTATTTAAAGATCATGGATCGCTCCTTCGGGTTTCTTTTGTGATGAGTCCCCAAAAATTACGCTCATGGTAGATGGCGTGAGATTCATTATACCGAGTTTCTCGGAAAATGTCTTAGACATGATGTTGATGTTGGTTCCGGAATAACACAAACAATCTGCAAAATAAATTCTCGAAATCGAACTAGAAAAAGAAAAACGTCTCGGATCATCGGCTTTTCTAAGCCTTTGAAGCGGGATTAGTTTTGGTACCTCGAATGGTGGTTTTCGGATCATCTCGGATTCGGTAATGACTTGTCCATAGAGTGGGACGAATTTTGGAACTTCTCTAGGTTCCATCTCAGCATCGGCTTTTTCTCGGGTATGGTGGAAATCACGTTGCAAAATCTCTTCGGGTTATCTTCCACTCTTTCGGGTAAAATCCCGCTCGGTCTCGTAGTGGAGTCTGCGGTTTGAGAGACTTGCATATCCAACTTCTTGACATGGGTTAAAATAGATTCAAATTTTCCATTCAAGTTGTTGTACACACAATCGACCTTGATGTTAAAATCTTTAGTTGTCTTCACGTTGCTTTGAGCGAGGAGTTGAATTGATTGCTCGAGCTTCCCTATTTGGGCAGCAAATTGAGAGTTAGAGATACCTTGTTGCTGCGTGTTTAGGTTGTTGTAAGAAGCGGCTTGAGCATTAAAGGGCGGTCTCGGTTGGATGTTCCCATTTCCTCCATAGTTCATGTTTTGGAACCAGTTTTGGTATGGCCTTGATTGTTGTGGATAAGGCTGATCTTGAGGGTTCTCCACGTTCGGGTTTCGATATGAGAGGTTGTTGAAGTTGGCGTTGCGGAAGTTGTTGTTGAATCCGTTGTTGAAACGGCTTTGGTATTGACCTTGTGCTCCCACATAGTTAACTTCTTCTTCTTGAAAATACGAACCATTGTTGTCGGGTTCGTAATAAGTGTCACCATCGACTCCAACAGTAGCTTCACAAGCATGTACTTGGCGGTTTTGGTTGTTGAGAAGTCGGTTCATCATGAATCTTAGCTCAAAAATCTCTTTTGATTCCGACACGTTCGATCTAATCGATCTATCGTAGTCGGAAGAATTGTTGCTATCCGACATAGCAAGATTTTCGATGAGAGCTCTTCCTTGGTTAATGGTCTTCAAGGAGAAGTCTCCATTGCTGGCCGTGTCGAGAGAAAGTTGATATTTTGGTAGTAATCCTCGGTAGAAAGTGTTCAGCACATCCGGACCGGAGAAACCGTGATGAGGGCAATCTCTCTCATACTCCTTGAAATGTTCCCACGCTTCATAGAAAGACTCCACCGGTTGTTGATGGAAACTTTGGATTTTGTTTCTTAGCGCGTTGGATCTCAACTTCGTGTAGAAGTGGTTTAAAAAGGCGGCTTTGCACTCTTCCCAATGAGTAATAGTTCCTGCGGGCAAAGATTTTAACCAACGGGGAGCTTTATCGGCTAAAGAAAAAGTAAAAATCTTACACTTCAAATAGTCAGTGAGAACTTGGTTCGTTCACGTCGTTCCGCATATCTCTTCGAACAACTCGATGTGCTCCATCGGATGCTCGGTTACAACTTCATGAAACTGATTTTGCTTTACCAAAGCAATGATTTGAGGTTTGATCTCAAAATTGTTTACGTTCGGTATAGGAAGTTGTATGGCCGCTCGGTTTTGGAAGTGTTGATACGGTGCATCAAAATCAGAATTGATGCAGTTACGCGCTTGTCTCCTCGGAGGATTAGCGGGCAGTACGGGACAGTTGGCGTTCATGCCATTAGGAGGAATTGGTGCATTATCTTGAGCATCGTTCCTTGGTGCATCACGATCGATGGGAAGTTGTCGCCTCGGATTTTCATCATTTCGGTTTTGGTTGTGGTTTTCCTCAGGATCGAGATGTGGCTGGTCATTAGCACCATGGACAGCCTCTTGATCTTCTTCGTGATCCGAAAAATCACGTTCATCCCTGTGGTTTAGTTGATCACGGTTTTGTTGTTCTTCCAGGTGGTCGTTTTCGGCCATCTTTAAGTTTCTTTTGAGTCTTCGGAATTCTCTCTCGTGTTTGTCGATATCGTCTAGTAGCGGTACGGTTCCTCTATGAGTTCTCCTAGTGTGCATGCACCTTAGAACAAAAGAAAAAGATAAAGGAGAAAGTCAAAAGAACAACAAAGAACTTGAAAATCAAAAGTGTCTATAGCAGAAATTAGAATACAAAATCAAACAAGCTAAACTATCCCCGACAATGGCGCCAAAAACTTGACACACCGGGAATTAACCCCGGCGTGGGGGTTTATCGTTTATATCTAAGCCGCAAGTGCACAGCACACGAAGTAGTACTTAGGGATCGAATCCACAGGGATAGACGTTGTCCAATTCATAACGAGTTCTAACTTATGTCTAGACGTAAATATCTTTTGGATTTTGTCACGGTCGTATCTATGGAATCTAAACTAAACTAAGAAGGACAGTAGCTAACTAACTATTTTATAAAGGTTGTGAATCAATCAAACGAGGCGTTGGGCAATCGGGAATTTTCTAGGGTTTATGGCCGAATTTTACGAGGAGATTCCTAGGATTTCTAAAGCGACTTTTTGTCGTCTTTGGTTTCTTGAACTTGGAACACGTACAATGGGTGTAGTCTACTACCGTAATCCTACACACCTACTCACTTCTTTACTAGGACGGTAGCTTCCGACTCCGCTCGCGCTAGAAGTGAATGATAATCTACGCCCATAATTCTTCCGTAAGTATACTTCTGAAATCTTACGACGGATTCGCTCGTCTACCCTATGTCAAGCGATTAGATACAGCACTTATGTGGCTCTAAAACACCTAATATTGATTGCTAAGACGGTTAGTCAAGCAACGCATTAACAACAAGGATATAACGAAGAACCCTAATCAATCGGTATCCTAGACTAAAAACCTAATAAGGAATCAAACCATAAGCTCCCCTTCAAACTGCGATACCCAACAAAAGATTACTCAGCCATAGCTGAGGTAATCATATTCAATAAATCAAATAAAAACAGTAAGTAAAAAGGGATGAAGAAAGCTTCTTTATCGAAGAACACGAATTGAGAATCCTTTGCTCCAAACCAAAAAAAACCAAGTGCACAATTCACAAGAGTTTCGTTTCTGCCTTCAAGCGTGAAAATAATGTAACGTGTCTGTCTAAGAGGCATAAAATAAGTATTTATTGAGCTAATCTCGTTTAGGGTTTGATGGGAAAAATACGTTTTTGGCCTCGGGTGAAGAAACAAGTTGGTTTGGTCTTGCAGGGTGCTGGCCGCGGGTCCGTCATCTTCGGCCGCGGCAAAATGGCTTCTGGCCGCGGGTCTGTCGCCTATGTCTGCGTCGAACTGATGCTTGTCTGCGGGTCTAGCTCCTCCAGGCGTGGCGGCTTCGTCTTCATGGCAGCTTCATCTGCCTTCAGTGCTTCGGGTGTATTTAAGGATCCAACCATTGGATTACCTTCAATCTAATTGCATTTGAAAGCTGGTTTTCTCTACTTTGTTGTGTCCAAATTTAGGGATGATCAGACGGTGAAAAGGTCTCCATTAGCTGCAAGATTTCTTGACGGTTTAAGTTTATCCAAAAACGTACTTTTGCTCCGAAATGCATTTTTTATTCCGAGTTACCTGAAATGTCTTTCAAATCTCTAAAATATGAAAATCACTTGAAAACCTTTGAAAACGGAGTTAAAACACCTACAAAAGAATATGAAAGTGATCCATAAAAACGGTCAAAAACAGGTGTTATCATGAGGGAGAATGTCAAAGACATCTGTTCAGGAGTGGTGAACACGGAGGGTGGATCTGGAAGAACTTCTTTAAATGAAGAGAGGCCCGAAGTGGGACATGAGGGGGTAGCGGTTTTGGACCCGGCGGAAGCAACGTTTTGCAGTGGGCGGGAAGGGGTGGTGAATGGAGAGCCAGCGCCGTCAAAACCCATATCAAAGTTTGAGAGCATATTGGAATGCGTTGCAGAAGCCGTGTAGCGGAGACTGGTTCCGGGTCTTTCTATATGGCGGGGGCGTTTATTGTTTTTGATAAACTTAATAAACATGTTCATTGAGGGGTGGAGACGGAAGTGTTTGAAAAAGAAACCTATAGCCCCATCGTGTGTGAGTAAGACAAGGGGTGTTCGAATCCCAGTGGACATTTCGTGGTTGTTCGGCGGCCAGTAGGATAAAGTTGCAGAAATGCCAAAATGTTCTGCGCCATAGAATAGAGCTAAAACGGATTGATGGAGTTCGTCGATTCCTATTCCCTGCCATATAGGAAGAACCTTAGAAATGAGATCTTTGTCGATGCTAAATTCCCAGTTCTCAGTGGAAGAAGAACTCCACTCGCCGGCGATGACCACGCAATAGTCGTCCGTATATCCGGATATGGATGTGGGGAGGTTACTTTGAGAAAATTACAGAGGAAGGTAATGGTTGGATTAACGATAATGGATGCGAGGTGTTACATGAGGGAAGCTAGGGTTGTGAGGTGGCATGTTTTATTCCATCGAAATCTGATGATATGGGAAAAGTCAGTGTGATGTACGATGTGGGGCCATCGGGTTAGACCTTTTCCCGTAATTACCAATGGGAAAGAGTTTAAGTTTAAATTTTTTTTAAGTGTTGGAGGTAAAAACTCAAAAGTTTGGAGCCAAAATGTGTTGCATATTTGGGGTTTATTACATCAAACTTTGTGTTACGGAAGCTCTAATCGACAACAAAAAGAGAATGACAGTTTTTTTACAATCTGTGGACATGGGTGTAAAGGGGAAACTTATGTAATTTGGGATTTCGCTTTGAAACAAATAAAAAAGAAAGTATCCATATGAAGTCGTCCAAATGGATAAAACGAGCACTGAAAAGTTGAATCCACAGCGGGTCGACCATTTAGAGGTTATGTCGATATGGGTAGTTATGTCGATATGGGTAGTTATGTCGATATGGATGGCCTTTTAGAGGTGAGTTTTATTTGTAAGATTATAACTCAGAGTCAATTAATTTGGAATCAATTGTCCACAGTAAATTGTCCATAGGGGGGNATGTCCACATGAGATCGTCCACCTGGATACATAGGGTGACATTGTCATGAAAGTTTCTTATTTGGGGGTTAGTACATTAAACTTTGTATTGCCGAAGTTTCCATATGAGATCATCCAAATGGATAAATACAGTGACATTGTCCTGAATGTTATATATATTTGTAAGATTAGACCTGGTTCGATGATAATCAATGCCGCAAAGATGCGGAATGGAATGGCGGGGCCTGATTTCATCATCCACCAGTTTTTTAACATATGGATGGGCAGATAAAATGAAAAGGAGGTGCGCGAGTTGATTTAGAAAACTCAATCCCGTTCAGATTTTCAAGAAGGTCGGATTGGATGTGTTTAGTGTGAGCTGATTTTTTGCTTAGACAAGGCTTGGGGGAAGATAGTCGACTGCTCGTGGAGGAAAAAAAGTAATGGGCTTTGAAAAAGATAGGCGAATGCTGGCGGAGGAACAAAAATCCAGGGCTGGCGGCGTTGAATAGTCAATCGCCGGCGGCGATGAAAGAAAATCGGAGAGAAAAATAAACTAGGGCTGCTGGCGAGAAAAGAGAAACGGATGTAAGTGACTCGTGGTTAGAATTGGAAGAGAGAAAATGAAATGGAAGTAATAACAATGTTTTTTTAGGATAATAAGGTCATTACACACCGCCAAAAGAAGGTAAAGTGTGTTGAAAGATAGAAATTGTGTTTTTTGTAATTGTGTCTTTCAGTGTAATTTTCTCAATATTTAACCCCACACCGGAATCTAGTTTCCCATTGCAGTAAAAATCTAATTTTTAGATGCACTATTTTTAGAAAGCATAACTGAAATGTAGGAAATGAAGACAGGAAAAAATTAGCGAAAACTTAGGTGGGCCACAAACCTTGATTACTGAAAAAGAAGAAAGAGTTCCGAGAATAAAGATGGATCTCTGGTTAGGGTTTTAAATACAACACAACAACGATTTGTGTCAAGTGTGTTCTTATTTTGTATTTTGTATTTTCCTAGGTTTCTTGTAATTTAAGCTTCTTCTCTCTCCCTCCCTCTTATGGCCTCCTCTTGAAAGTGTCTTTCATGACGGTCTAAGAGAGGGCTTTAGAGAAAGGGGAGAAGGAAGAAGTTGATTCTTCCATCGGATATATATCTTTTTATATCTATCTTTAATATTTACTTTTTAGATCATATCTGTCTTTTAAGAAAGAAAAATGGCGTCTGATATCTCTTGGGATGAAATCAAGAAAGAGAATGTGGATCTCGTAAGAATTTTACATAGTATTTTTTGGCCCAGATTTTGATTATCTGATATACTTTACGAAAGACATAACCGCTTAATTGCTTTTGTGAAATTTTCTAATGTTAGAATTATTATGTGACAATTTTAGGAACGGATCCCTGTGGAAGAAGTGTTTGAGCAGCTAAAATGCTCAAAAGAAGGTTTGTCCAGCGATGAAGGGAAGAAGAGGCTTGAGATATTCGGGCCAAACAAGCTTGAAGAGAAATCTGAAAACAAGTTTTTGAAATTCCTGGGGTTTATGTGGAATCCTCTCTCATGGGTTATGGAGTCTGCTGCAATTATGGCAATTGTTTTAGCCAACGGAGGAGGAAAGCCGCCGGATTGGCAAGATTTCATCGGTATTATGGTGTTACTTGTCATCAACTCCACCATTAGTTTCATTGAGGAGAATAATGCTGGCAATGCCGCTGCAGCTCTCATGGCAAATCTTGCCCCCAAAACTAAGGTATGCAATCATGAAAATTTAGTAATACAAATTCATATATGTATATTCATTCTTAAAAACAATATTTTATGCGATGTAGGTGTTGAGAGATGGAAAATGGGGGGAGCAAGAGGCTTCAATCCTAGTTCCGGGTGATCTAATAAGTATCAAACTGGGTGACATTGTCCCTGCTGATGCTCGTCTCCTCGAGGGAGATCCTCTCAAAATTGACCAATCTGCTCTCACCGGTGAATCTCTTCCGGTCACCAAACACCCTGGTGATGAAGTATTCTCAGGTTCAACCTGCAAACAAGGTGAGATTGAGGCTGTTGTGATTGCCACCGGTGTCCACACTTTCTTTGGTAAGGCTGCGCATCTTGTCGACAGTACCAACAACGTTGGCCATTTCCAAAAGGTAAGAAACTAATTTTAGAAACGAACAACATTTGGATGCTCAAACCATCAGCCTACGTTCTCACATTCATTTTCTTGTTTGGATTTTTTTTTCAGGTTTTGACGGCTATTGGTAACTTCTGTATATGCTCAATTGGAATAGGGATGTTGATTGAGATCTTAATTATGTATCCTATCCAACACCGCACATATAGAGACGGTATTGATAATCTATTGGTACTTTTGATCGGAGGAATCCCAATCGCCATGCCAACGGTTTTATCAGTAACAATGGCTATTGGATCACATAGACTCTCTCAGCAGGGTGCCATCACCAAGAGGATGACTGCAATTGAAGAAATGGCTGGAATGGATGTTCTCTGCAGTGATAAGACTGGAACTCTAACTCTTAACAAGCTCTCCGTCGACAAGTCCTTGATTGAAGTATTCCCAAGGAACATGGATACTGATGCAGTTGTATTGATTGCTGCAAGAGCCTCCAGGATCGAAAACCAAGACGCCATTGATGCTTCCATTGTTGGCATGTTGGGTGACCCAAAAGAGGTACTTCATCTTTGTAAAATTTGGATTCATTTAGTTGAAAAATCTAACCTTATATTTCAAATGTTCATTTCTTGATGTGATAAATAGGCAAGAGAAGGAATCACAGAGGTGCATTTCTTGCCCTTTAACCCTGTAGATAAACGTACAGCAATCACATATATTGATGAACATGGAGACTGGCATCGAAGCAGCAAAGGAGCTCCTGAACAAGTAATGAAACTAAGATGGTGATTTATTAGTATAATTATTACATGATTCTCTTTTACCTAATATACCACATTGCTTTTTTTTGTTATTAGATCATTGAACTCTGCAATCTCCAAGGAGAGACAAAAAGAAAAGCTCATGAAGTTATCGATGGTTTTGCTGAACGCGGGCTTCGTTCTCTTGGGGTTGCTCAACAAGTATGTCATAGAAAGACTAATTACATAATGATTTTTGGTCCCATGGTATTTTTTTTTTTTTTTAAATTCCATTTAAATGTAGATTGTGCCTGAGAAAAGCAAGGAAAGTGATGGTAGTCCGTGGGAATTTGTTGGTCTATTGCCACTCTTTGACCCGCCAAGACATGACAGTGCGGAAACGATCAGACGCGCCCTTGAGCTTGGTGTCAATGTTAAGATGATTACCGGTGACCAACTTGCCATTGGTATTGAGACTGGTCGTAGGCTTGGTATGGGAACAAACATGTACCCATCCTCTTCACTCCTTGGCAACTCAAAGGATGAATCATTAGTTGGAATCCCTGTGGATGAGCTCATTGAGAAAGCTGATGGATTTGCTGGAGTTTTCCCTGGTAAGTGATGTAACTATGACACTATCACAAACTACTAGGTTACATGTCCTAGTCAAATTTAAGTATTCAACAATGAAAAGATTCTTATTTTCCATTATTCTTATTTCGCTTACATACAGAGCACAAGTATGAGATTGTTAAGAAACTACAAGAGAGGAAGCACATTTGTGGGATGACTGGAGATGGTGTAAACGATGCTCCTGCTTTGAAGAAAGCAGATATTGGAATTGCAGTGGCTGATGCAACTGATGCGGCCAGAAGCGCCTCTGACATTGTTCTAACGGAACCAGGACTAAGCGTGATAGTGAGTGCTGTGCTGACAAGTCGTGCAATTTTCCAAAGGATGAAGAACTACACAATCTACGCTGTCTCCATCACTATTCGTATTGTTTTGGGATTCATGCTTGTGGCATTGATATGGAGATTTGATTTTGCACCTTTCATGGTTTTGATTATCGCAATCCTGAATGATGGAACCATCATGACAATCTCTAAGGATAGGGTGAAACCGTCTCCGGTACCTGATTCATGGAAGCTCAATGAGATTTTTGCCACGGGTGTTGTTCTAGGAACCTACATGGCTCTTACCACAGTGCTCTTTTTCTGGCTAGCTCATGATACTAACTTCTTCAGCGTAAGTAGTATACAATATGACATCAACAATATTATGTTACTAGACTAATTTTTCAATATATAATTTCAGAAAACATTTGGGGTGAGGTCCATTCAAGGCAATGAGGAAGAGCTTATGGCAGCTTTGTACCTTCAAGTGAGCATTATAAGCCAAGCACTTATCTTTGTCACCCGATCAAGGAGTTGGTCATTCGTTGAACGACCTGGGTTTTGGCTTGTTATAGCCTTTTTTCTAGCACAATTGGTCAGTAGATCTCTTCTTACCATATTACTATTCATTTTGATTTACGGTCATTAGCATATGATCCTTATTTTCATTTTCTTGGACGAACTAGGCCGCAACCTTGATTGCCGTGTATGCAAACTGGGAATTTGCAAGGATCCTAGGTTGTGGATGGGGATGGGCTGGAGTCATATGGTTATACAGTATAATTACATATATTCCTCTTGACATCCTCAAGTTCATAATCCGTTACTCTCTCACTGGCAAGGCTTGGGATAATATGATCCAACAGAAAGTGAGAACAACTCACTCAAACATTAACTTAAAATTACTTCAATCCATGTTACTTGTGATCTTTACAGATGTTATATATTTTGCAGACTGCTTTCACAACTAAGAAAGATTATGGAAAAGGAGAGAGGGAGGCTCAATGGGCATTAGCTCAACGTACACTCCATGGCCTACCACCACCTGAAGCAATGTTCAATGACAAGAACCATGAGCTCTCTGAAATAGCAGAACAGGCCAAGAGGCGTGCCGAGGTGGCTAGGTAACAAACTTAATTCTCGTTGTCAAATTGATTACAAAATAAAATTGTTGGACCAACTAAAGTAACAAGGTATCGTGTCTGGTTTGTAGGCTGAGAGAGCTTCACACTCTGAAGGGTCACGTTGAATCTGTAGTGAAGCTTAAGGGGATCGACATTGATACTATTCAACAACACTACACTGTTTAACCATTTCTATCAACAAGATGAGCTATGTATTCTACTTATATTGTTTTAAAATATATGTAACAAAAAGAGAACTATAACGAGAGATATAATATATTTTTCCGTTGGATGAAATATAATAAGACCTAGTTACTTCCTAAATATTCTCTTGCATTGCATTATCATTAGTTTAGATTAGATTGAAAACATCTTAAAGTTGGGCGTGTCACAAATTATTTGAAAGTCACCTTCAAATTTTTTTTGGTCGACGATCTATTTCTCCATGGAAACTTTCATATAATAACACATCTACACAAAATTTAGCCATTGTTCTATTTCTCCATAATTTGAAAGTTAAAAACCTATTTCCCCACGAAATTAAAATTCGAAACTTATTTACCCACCAAATGAAAATTCGAAACCTATTAACACAATGACCACAATTAAATTCGGTTTAGTTATACCAATTCAGTTTTAATAAAATAAACATCAAACAAAACCAAATTTAAACCGATAACAACCCGATTCAATTGATTAAACCCAATTACAACCCCACCCACCCGAAACTAATCCCAAAAATCAAAAATCAAAAATTTCAAATCGAAAATCCCCACTGGAGATCCTTTGGTGACTAAAGCAGGCTCTCGTCCCGACTCAATTTTAATCGAAAATCCCCACTGTATTTTCTTCATCCATTCTATCTTCTCTTCTTTTATTTTGTGACAAGCATCCGACTTTCTCATCAATCTTTCAGATTTTCGTTGGATTAAGACCATGTGCTTAAGAAGAAGATAACATAAATTGAAGGCAAAAGGACCCATACAGCTTCATCCCGAGTTCTTGATTTACCTTAATTTGAATAGATAGGGTTAGTTAGTTTGTTGTGGTATTATCTTTCTAGACACAAGAAGTGAAACATGAGTCATGCAAAATGAAGCAATTTCTTTGATTCAATTTTATTGTTCACAAAAAAATGAAATCTGACGATCGGGTTTCGATGGGCGAAGACCGTTTCTGGGCGATTCGAGGAGGTGGGGCCGCGAGTTTTGGCCTCGTGCTGGGATACAAAATCTGACTGATTCGTTGATCGGAATTTGTTTCAGCGTCGGAAAAAACCGTGGGAGAAGGAGCCGTCAATCTTCTAATGAAGTGGCAGAGTTTCGCTCACAGTACATATCAAAATTTGTTTGGAGCGGCATGGGTAGATTCGTTGATCGGAATTTGTTCGGAGTTCTGTCGATCGGAATTTGTTCCAGCGGAGAGTTGTGATTTTGGTGCATTTGATCAAAATGAAGAAGACGATGAGACGAAGAAGAACGAAAGAACATTGGGTCGGGTCATTTATGACTCGGTTGTTTTTAGGTTGGGTTTAGGTTTGATTTGGTTTGGTTTGGATTATTAACTTGGTTAGATTAGGTTTAGATCGGTTTTAGGTTGTAAACCGATATTTATGGGTAAATAAGTTTCGAACTTTAATTTCGTGGGGAAATAGGTTTTTAACTTTCAAATTATGGAGAAATAAAACTATGGCTAAACTTTGTGTAGATGTGTTATTATATGAAAGTTTTCATGGGGAAATAGATCGTCGACCCAATTTGTTTTTATTAAACTTGGTGTTTAGCCCTCGCCGTGCGCGGAAGAGGATTCGTCAACTAATCACATCATTTAGATAATTAAATTTGTTACTCATAATAAACCGAACATAAATTAACAACAATGTAAGACATGTGATTAAAATTACACATTTACCACTTCTTAAACTCCCTCTATTATGCATAGATCACATAAACAATATGAATATCATCTTACCACCAAAAACTCATATATATACATATATAAAATTAAAGTGAACACAAACAATGACCATTCATGAACTAAATTAATTAAGACTCTGAAGATGAACACCAACCTGACAAAAAAAAACAGAAAATTACCAAAAAAAACATTTGGAGAACAAAAAAAAAAACCTTTTACACGTAATTTTATAACCAAATATTAACCAAACAAACCAAAAATATAAAAAAACACAAGATTTAATGGTTAATATTACAAACCTAAGCACATAAATTAGATATGTTCTGAATTTGTGATTGAAGATGTGCCAAAATACATAATAGAGAGTATATCAATTATGATTGGTTAAAAAGCCTAGATTAAAATAAATAAAAAGTAAAAATTCATATATATAAAAAAAAATAAGACTATCATTACCACAAAAACTATACTTACATGTATCTGAAGGCTTTAACTTTTTTCACTAGTAAAAAACAGCATATAGCCATGGAAAATTTCGTGACTAAGGCCTAAAAACCGTGGCTATACAATCAAATAGCCACGGAAAGCCACGGAAATAAATCGTGTCTATAGCATCGTGACTAAATATTTTCGTGACTACATAGCCACTGTTTTGTCACGCGTGTTTCGTGGCTAGTTTTACCAATAGCCACTGAATATTTCATGGCTAATCTTTTTTTGCAGAACCACGACAAAAAAAAATTTCGTAATTTTCCTACAAATTTTTTGCAGAACCACGACAAAAAATTTTGTTGCAGATTTTTATTACTAATTTACAAAAATTATTCAATAATATATAGTGAATCGTGACTTTTTGCAAGAAAATTATAGTATAAATATGTGACAAACATGTGACACTTTTGTCACTATATTTGCAATATTTTGATAATTCTTTTGTAACATTAATTATTTTTCAGTTGATTTGGTATAGAAATTTCTCTACCGTTCAAAATATTACAAAAACTATGTTCGCTTTAAATTTGATAATTTTCAATTCAGTTATTTCGTTTCAATTAGATTTTTATCAGTCTTTATTATTTATAAAGATTTAAAGTATTCTTTGATGCACATATGAATTAAAAAATAGTTAACAGAAAACTTATTATAAGATAAATATGTAACGTTCCTTTATGTCATCAACATGATAATTATAGGTTTTTTTAACTAATTAGAAGTCGAAATTTGGTTTCTTGGATTTCTGATTCTTCAAGTTTGAGTAAATGGGTCCAAATTACAACATAAATTTATGTTGTTTTGGGTTTAACTAAAAAAATAATATAATAAAATAAAAAATAAATAAATACTGACCCAACTATTTTTTTGGAGTTCATTTTTTTAGATAACTCGATCCTGAGATAAGATTTTGGGATATCATTTTTACAACAAATCTATTTTCTCTCTCATTTTATAGTTTATATATATATGACTTTTAATTCTATAATTTTGTAACCTCTGCACTCTAAGTCTCCAGAAAAGCAAGGTAAGAAAAACTTTATGTACCTTTAGTTTCTAGTTTTTAACTTGATTCGATTGAATATAGATTATTTGATTTGGTTGTTAGGTTTGTTTTTGTAACACCCCGACACCGCCTTCCCGAAGGGACAAGACGAATCGGCAATGCCACTCTCGACCCCGCCTCTTTATCTCCGTAAAGACGACGTGTCGGCTAACAACAATAACTCATTACACAATATCCACGCTCTATGTAATACTTCTTATTAAATCCCAAATAATCATCTTAAAAATCCAACATAAATCTTACATGAATCCGAAGCAAATAACGAATAATTGTCTTTAAATGAAATAACAGAAAATGCGCCAATAAAACCCAAAGGAGAACTTCCGAACTCCCAAAACCGCACACCACACCGGAATCACTTATCTAGTTCTACAAACTCGTCCTCATCGGACTCACCTGAAAAGAAGAAAGAGGGATGAGTAATTTGGATTACCCAGTGAGAACTAAACCTACACTTTCAACACATCCAAACATTACATTTTAAATACGCTAAGAATAAATCTAACCAAACTCAAACATTACGCTCTACCAACGCACAAACAATTTACATGCAAGGGAATAACTCCAATTTCAACGGCATCTCGATAGCCAAGCCTACCATGGACCATATTTACACGGCATCTCATAGCCCAATCCACTTTGGACCATATTTCTCTGGGCCCGGGAAGACCCACCCCGATGCAAGCTGACTTCTTCCGCAAGTCTCGGCTCACAACAAATATAATCGTACCACCGTTCCCTTCTCCGGTGACGATCACCTCTTTCTAACTACACTACACACACTGATCACACAGCAGAGTGAACAATCAATGATGCATGTTCTTCATCTAATGCTTTCCTAACTCATTTCGTTAAGCAGATGCAGATCTAACTGAATGCACATAGAAAACATGTTCGTACTCCGTAACACGCCCTAGCCTAATCAGATCTAGACTCAACATACCAAAAAGGAATGAATCAACGTATGGAAAACCTATATCTAATCCTCACCTTAGCCACATATTGATAACACGATTGCAGAAGCTCCTGAAGTTCAAATCAGTTATCCTTCAACTGAGAGCTAGATCCATGTGTCCTTATGATCTCTGCAGAGTTTCAGGTCGATGCAGATTGATTTGCTTATCCAAACAACTCATCTCGCTAGGCTGGTCTAACATGTGCGCTGCGCAGAACAGTCTCGGTAAAACTAACATTACTTCCAAACCACAAGGTAGAACACTGAGATATTTCACAGAGAGCTAGATCTATGAATAACAAACATCCTTACCAAAAATCAGCTTGATCGGATCAATACCGAACCTCCAGATCTGTTTCTCCTCTCACTGGTCGTAGATCCGCACTGCACCGATCAGGCCTGAGAAGACATCCATAAGTTTCATATCACAACTCCAAATGATGAACCGCTTTCTGTATTATCTAAATAAGAGAGTCAGGAAGATCTTTACTGATTTTCAAATCAATTCGAACAGTTTTTCCCATCCGTTTCCATTTCCTACTGAAACTACTCAGATTAGAGATTCGGGCAGACTGCAGTGAATACAAGGAAACGACGATAACTTTTGACACATACCTCCGATCGTGACGATCTTGGTCTTCCTGGAAAGCTGAGACTCGGGGTTTTCCACGGAAAGCTGGTTCCATACTGGTCACCGGGAAATCGTCCCTCAAGGTGGCGGCGACAACTTGCTTATGGAGGCGGCTAGGGTTTACGGTGGAAGGAACAAAACGAGCAGCGCTTCGCCCACGCCTCTCAACTGTGTCTCTCCTCCCAGCTTCCTCTCCTTTTTATAGAGACAATAGGTAGGGTTTCCTAGGTTTTAAAATGGGCCTACGGGCTTAATAAATTAAGTCGGTCCGTTTTTTGATACCCAGTTTAGAGATGTTACAGTTTTACTTTTGTTGTAAGAGTTCGTTTAGTATTAATTTTGGTTTTGTTTTAAAAAAAATTCATATGAGTCATGTGGCAATTTACGGTCGACTTGCTACTTGCTAGAAGGAAGGGATGAAGTGCTTCAGTGATTTGGAGAGTGAAAATCACTCAATACGGTATAATTAGAGGAGACTTTTCAAAAGAATGCATAAATCAAGGAAAGGATTCAAAACGTTAAGGGTTGAAAAGTGTAGTAATTACTTAGAGGTTTTAACTACATTTTTCTATGTATTTACGATTTGTTAGATGTTACGATCTTTCTTTATTCAATATATTTAGTTATTTTTTTTATTGTTCCAGCTTTTATTAAAAAAAAAATAGTTATAAAATTATAATATTAATAAATCATCACAATTTAATAACGCACATGCTAAATATACAAATATAGCAAATTTCTGTTCTGAAAATATATATTGAAAATAAAATGATTTGCAACAAAGGTGTCTTGCAAAATCTGCAATAACATTTGTTATACGTGTTTCGTAGCAATAATTTGCAATTATTAAGAATTGCAAAATATGTTGCAATTATACAACAAATTTTGCGAGGAGTGCATCGGTCGGTTCGGGCTTGCCCGAGAGATTGGAATCAACCAAACCGATGCAAGAAGTGCATCGGTCGATCCGTGCCTACGAGAAGAAAAATGAAATTTATGAATTTCCTGTTTTACCCCAGAAACTGCCTGTTTCGACCTAATTCGACCTAGGACCTATATATACTCTATTTTTAGCCTCTTTTATGGCTACACTTTATTTTCTATTCAAAATTTTTTCTCTTGATCATTGTAAGCTTTGGAGAAGAATCTCTGCATCTATTGAGAAGAATTCTAAACCCTTTCTCTCTTTTTATATTATGAGTTTTTCATCTCCTTGCTTGTTCTCTGTTACCATGTCTGAGTAGTTCCATAGTTAGGTTTAGGGTTTCGAAGGGATCCATGAATCATTGAATTATACACAAATATGGATTTATCTTTTGTGGTTTTCGCTTAGTGTTGTGTTTATTGCTTAGGCTTGAGCTAACCGCTAGGTCTATGAACTAGAGTGCGGCTTACCCTATGAGCACGAGAGTGGATTAGGGTATAGTTAACCTATGAGCACGAGAGTGGATTAGGTTGCATAGAAAGAACATAAGCGAGCGAATCGTCCTTAGCCTGCGAGAGTTGATGCTAAGGCGATTCATGACCATATTGAACCCACTCCTTGATGCTGACCTAGAATTCTATGAGCACGACAGTAGATTAGGTGCTAGGTTTAGTAGCCATGAGCACGAGAGTGGATTGATTAATATTTATGTTTGAGTTTGAAACTTGTGTTTAATTATTCCCTGAATAGTTGTCTGATTCGTGATCTCTGGATTCCTAAGAACAAACCCTTGACCAAACGCTTTCTCTTTATTGAATTTACATCATTTAAATTGCGTTCGTTACTCTTTCCAAAACCAAATATAATCTTGTCTTAGCTTAGTTTCATAATTGTGAGAATTGTAGTGTAACCGTGGTCTCTGTGGATTCGATCCTAAAGTACTGCGTTGACAACCGTTATGATTGCGGTAGTGTTAGCTTTAGTTATTAATTGACTGAGTGGTAAAACACCTAAATCAATTTGACGCCGTTGCCGGGGACCAATAGCGTTACCTTCAATTCTGAATTTGAAATTTAGTCTAAGATTTACTAATATATTCTATTTTATTTTCTTTTTGCGTTTCAGGTGACCAGCAGAAAAACTGAGTAGAGTTACCATAAGTAGGGGCTCCGAAAACCTTTGGGAGCTCAGTAACGAAGAGCTAGCAAGGTTAGAACGAACGAACCGGAGGGCAAGATCAATTCCCGTCATCATGGATGAACAGAACGGCGAACAACAAAACGCTGCAGCTGCTAAACTCCAGAGGCTACAACAACAAGTGCAGCAGTTGCAACAACAGCAACAGCAGCAGCAACAGCCTGCCATTGGGGATTTGGACACGCCTCATGCTTTCTACCATAACAGAGCTGCCATCCGTCCACCAGTCATTACGAGGCAAGATTATGAGATCAAACATCATATGATTGCATTTGTGAAGCAGCACATGTTCCATGGTCTCCCTGGAGAGCATCCAATGGACCACATTGAGAACTTTGAAGAAATCTGCAGCACTACCAAGTCGAATGGGGTACCAGCTGATTACCTCAAGTGCAAGCTCTTCCCTTTCTCTTTGGCGGACAAGGCGCTGAGATGGCTCAAGTCACTTTCACCTGGGTCGTTGACTGCTTGGGACGAATGCAGAGCTACCTTCTTGGACCATTTCTACACCAAGTCTAAGACAGCTTCGCTGCGAAACAAGATCACTACTTTCCAGCAGCACGCTGGAGAGTCTTTTTGCGAAGCTTGGGAGAGGTTCAGAGAGTACCGCAAAGAGTGCCCCCATCATGGGTACTCAGATGAGAAAATTCTAAGCATCTTCTACGATGGAGTCGACTGGGACTATAAGAACGCCCTCAATGCTGCAAGTAATAGAGATTTCATGACTAAGACCAAGGAAGGAGCGTACCAGCTGATAGAGAACTTGGCTTCAAGTTCTGGAAATTGATATCCTGAGTACGATAGGTCTAAGCGTGTCAATGGTGCATATTCACAAAAGATTGTTGAGCTGACTGCGAAAGTGAACTTGCTACTGAAAGGAAATCAGAGAGGTGTGCAATCTTGCGAGGAGACATGAAATTTTCTGTCAGGGATTAGCTGAGGATGAAACTAATGAGCAACATGAGGTGAACTACGTGAGTGGGCATGGGTACATGCAGAACAGAGGTTTCAACCAGAATTACAGGAACCACCCAAATCTGTCCTACAGAAGCACCAACGTCGAGAAGCACCAACGTCGAGAACCCCCAAGATCAAGTCTATCCCCATCAAGTTCAACATCCCCAAGGGAGGATATTTGTGCAGAACGCAGGCACTACGGGATTCTCTCAAGGTTTCCAAGGTCATAACATAATTCAAGGTGGGTTCCAGCAGAAGCAGCCATTTAACTCCTTCCAGAAAACAAATCCTGCCCCGTTCCAAGCTCCTGCAAGCTCTGCAAATGGATCTCATGATGAATTTAAGAATCTTATGCAACAACTCTTGCTCAATCAACAACAAGTCACAAGAGCTTTGCTTCTGCCTTAAAGCGTGAGAATAATGTAACGTAACTGTCTAAGAGGCATAAAATAAGTATTTATAGAGCTAATCTCGTTTAGGGTTTGATGGGAAATAACAGTTTGGCCTCGGTGAAGAAACGAATTGTTTTGGTCGCGCAGGGTCCTGGCTGCGGCGAACTGGGCTCTGGCCACGGGTGGAGTGGCTCTAGGGGCGGCAGAATGGTGCTTGGCCGCGGGTCCGGCTTTTCGAGGCGCAACGGGCTTCTCTTCGGGGCAGCTTCATCTACCTTCAGTACTTCGGGTATATTTAAGGATCCAACATTGGATTGCCTCCAATCCAATTGCATTTGAAAGCTGGTTGTCTCTACTTTCTTGTGTCCAAATTTGGGGATGATCAGACGGTAAAAAGGTCTCCATTGGCTGCAAGACTTCTTTTCGGTCCAAGTTTATCCAAAAACGTACTTTTGCTCCGAAATGCACTCTTTTATTCCGAGTTACCTGGAACGTCTTTCAAATATCAATAATATGAAAATCACTTGAAAACCTTTGAAAACAGAGTTAAAACACCTGCAAAAGAATATGAAAGTGATCCATAAAAACGGTCAAAAACCGGTGTTATCAACTCCCCCAGACTTAGATCTTTGTTTGTCCTCAAACAAAACAGAAATCTAAACTCGGAAAGAGGTTTTCGAAAATATAGGAACTAACAAAATTCTAAGTGACCGTCCTTCTAAACCATAACCAACGTAATGCATCAATCGGACTTAGTCTACAAAATTCTCACTAAAGTACTACAACGCTAATCAACGGTATCCGTCATGCGAAAGTGTAACCACATAGATCCTAACTTTCAGTCTACTAGCTCTTAACATTCATTAAAGATTGCGTGATTCTTACCAAAAATATTAGACAAGACAATCGATGATAGGCATTTAAGGGCAATTTAGAGGTGAGGCTATAAGTGTTTCGAGTTATCATATTTTCTTCGGAGGATGCTAGATATTATGAAAAACAGCAAGAGAGGATGGAGTTGTTGGTACCCACAGTTTTCAGTCACTCCTTGCTCGCATAAGTGTTGCTGCAAAACTCCTCCTTCGTCGGGACTCTTCTCCCTTTGACAGAACTTTTATGTCGTTCCCCCAGACTTATATTTTTCTCTGGATAATGATTCAAACGCCTTCTTACTCCTCACATATTGAAACATAGTTGCCTTGGTAAAAATATAGACTACTCTAAGACTTTTAGGCTTTTATTTCCTTTCCTTTCGGTTTTTTTTTTCTTTTTTTTTTAGAAAGGGGAAACACCTTTAAACGGGAGCCTTAGAGAGTACAAAAATTACCGGTTACAAATGATTTCCAAAGAAACTTTCTAGCTTGATTTGTCGATACCTCCACAACCGAATCCGTCTAGTCTCTCGTCTTCTCGAGTGACTGAAAAACTGTGTCGTTCCTCATACTCCGGCGTTTTTGCACATATCTGCACATAAGACAACAAGAGAGTTGCTTGAGGTTTGAACAAATGTTAAGTTTCGGGTGGGATACCGGCTAAAGATGAACCAGCCATCTAGGACAACAAAGAGCGGTAAAAATGAAAAAGATGTCCTAGATGTATGACTCGTTGTCTCGCCTAAAATATTGATAAGAAAATTAAATATAGATTAAGTCCCAATAAAATGAGCTAGTATATCCTGTCATAAAGAATTTCTATGGCTCGAAATCCTCTGGGGATGTCGCATTAAAAGCACTCTAGCTACCGCCTAATCTAGTACTAAAACACAAAAGAGCTAGCACGAGGAAATAGCGTAGAAGCACACTGGTCTAAATCATCATAGATTTTGTTCTTATGTTCCTGAAAAATACTTAATAAAAATATTACACGAGGTCTTAAAAATTAAGCGAGAATTAAAAAGATCAAAATAAAAGAAAAATAGATTAGTAATGGATAAACATCTGATATTAAGAATTTTCTGTCTTAAAGAGGTATCAATAACTCTAAATAAAAGTAGTATAAGAGGTTATCAATCCGTATTAGGAGATGATTCTAAGCATTAAGAATGCAAGGAACCTATATAAGTTAAGCCAATTAAAAAGGTTTTGTGATTAAGTATCCAATTCAAAACAAGTAAAGCAACTAAACAAGATGTAAATCAATAAGCAAAAGCGGATTCAAAGATGGGATTATTGATATAAGATGACCCAAGTTCAATTCATAATGATCATTTACTCAAGCAAGCTAATCCCTAGGCATTAGACCCTTAACTTGACTAATTCTCTTTCAAGCAATTAATCACTATGCTAATCACATAATCCATTAACAAACTCTCATTTTTGGATCATTGAGTAGCAAGATTAAGTTTGTATAAACAAGATCAACCAAAGATACACCCTAGACAACTATTATCATAGGCTAGGAGTATAAATCTCTTGAATAGTTCATCAAGGCATTTCATCAAATACTGGTGTGCATGAAGTGCCTTATGATCTAGACCCACTTTCTCAAGCTAGATCTAGTCTTAAGAACACTAAACAAGAAGGGATATAAGAATATCTGACTCTTAACACCATGAATCAAGCCTTGGATCACCCTAATCTACCCCATCTCTAAACCCTAAAGGACTAATCTAGACCCATTAGAACCAACCCAAAATCGATGGAGATAGGGGTTGAATCCATGTATGAATGTTGAATAATCAAGATAAAAAGAAGATAGATGGAAGAGATTGATAGAAATAAATAGTAGATTGTAGAAACCAAAAGATCCTCTTACAAATCTCAAGAACTCTCCCAAAAAGGTAAAGATTTTTGAATCAAGAAAAGCATAAGTTGCAAAAATTAGGTAAAGTGATTTTTATAGTGAATAGTGCTCGACCGGGTCGACTCGGAACAAACCGGGTTCCGACCCGGCCGAGTAGGATCTTCTTGGTCGAACATTGCAGACCAGGTGGCTTCTGGCCGGTTGGGATTTCATCTTTGGGCCGGTTAAGATCCATGTGCCAGGACCGCACGAATTGGACCTGGTAGATCTCGGACGGTTCAAGCGACGAAGGATGCTTTCCTGGATTGGACCGCGTGGCTTCTGGCCTGTTAAGATCGTGTCTTCGGGCCGGTTAAGATTCCTGTGCTGGGACCGCACGGATTGGACCTGGTGGATCTTGGACGGTTCAGGTGACGAGGAATGCTTGCTGGCTTGGACCGCGTGGCTTCGGGACGGTTGAGATTTCGTCTTTGGGCCGGTTAAGATCCCTGTGCCAGGACCGGCTGGAATGGACCGCCTGGATGCTGGTCGGTTGTGCTGAGCCGAGATACTCCAATTCCGTGCTAAGTCCTTTTCCGCATCCGTAGCCGATCGTGCTTGAGCCTCGGGACTTTCCGAACATCTCCGAACCGCTCCAAAGTACCTAGAATATACCCCATAACATGCAAGACACTCTAACACCTAATGCAAAACATCCTATTCTCTAAACAAGACCAAAACATGCATGAAAGACCTAGATATGCTCGAATGTGACTCAAAATGCAAAGTGAAATGTATGCTATGAAGGCCAAAATGAGAGGATATCAACTCTCCCAAACTTACTCCTTTGCTTGCCCTCAAGCAAACAAATAAGAAAAAGTAGGGAGAGAGGTTTGAAGGTGGGAACTCAAATCCACAAGTAGGACAAAAAGAAATCATATTCAACGTGCAAGTTTGTAGTTCTAAAATGCACAAGTGAGTCTACTCCAAAGGAGTTAGCCGCCATTCCTATTTCATCATGTATCAAATCCAAACCCCAATCTACACAAGCAATCATATTCTCCAACCCCTTAACATTCATTAGTGGTGTAACCATGAATCATGTTTATGCAAGGTCAGATCGAATTCGTTTGGCTAAGGGTTTGGTTATGAGATGAAGGTGATCTCATTATCATGCATTGGTAATCAAGTACAAGGATCTCTCATGGAATGAACAAACTTTAGCAAAATGTTAAAGGTAAAAGGCAACCTATGCATACAAGGGAGAATTCTCATCTACCCAAATGCCTAGAGTGTCTCTAACCTAAAGCCTTATAACCCGTTGTGCCCACATCCTAAGCTACCCTTTTCATCCCAAGGCATTTTGCCTTCTCAAACCCAAACAGGCTTCTTGTGTTTTCGCGTCACCTTCTTCTCACATTGGGGATCGACTTCTTCTTCCTTGATGTCATGGTTTGGTGCTTCCTTGTTTTGACTTAGCTCTTCTTTTCTTCATTTTTGTTCACGCCTCTCCTCATCTTTGATGCTTTGGCCTTTTTAGCTCGCTTCTTTTTCCTTGAATCTTTTTAGGCTATCTTATTCTTAGAGCTAGTCTTATTATTTTCTTTTTGCACCAACCAATCTATATAAATCCGATCCCCTTTTCCTTTCCCCCTTTTCATCTTTTCCAATCCACATTACCATTCCGAACATACCTATTCGCCAAGTTTCGAACCGCTCCCCCAAACTTGAATCAAGAACCTCCATCCTAACTAGCCTATTCCTAGATTAACTCTGTGATGATGGAGCTAAGTCTACATGAGAATTCCCTCTTGTCGCCCTAAACCTAACACGTTTTGCCAAGTTTGTTCGAAAGAAAGGCCTCACAATTCACACACTAATAACAATGGCTAGAAAGAAGGTTGATGTTAAGGTAGGGGAAACCATTCCAATGATGGGATATGACTACTTGGATAAACAAGAGTGGTGAAAGGGAAAAGATTATCCAAGTATGTATAAGTGATCCACGAATTCATTCAAAATTGCATAAACACAATAACTACAAGTCAAGATTAGGGTTATCACTTAGATGAGGTTGGATGCAATTCAAGCATGCTTCAATCAAGGAAAGTATGATGATACATGAGAACTAAAAATGGTGCATCTTTACTTTCATACTCACTTAAATGCATCAAACAACTACGAACATTAATTTCTTAAAGTGCTACCCTACAAGGAAGATTTATCATTATTCACATGCATATGCAATGAATCCTAAGTATGCAATCCTCGACTCAATGTGCAAATGCAAATGCATCTCTAATGACAACCTAAATGACTTCTTTTTGTGTTTCAATTTTCAAATTTTTTCAATTTTTTTTTGTTTTTTCTATGCCTTCGATGAATGCATGAGACTCAAAATACAAAACTCAAAATAAGACAAAACAAATTGCATTAGATACCGGTCCCTCCCCAAAACTTAAAGCACACCGTCCCGGTGTGAAATAAATCAGAGGAAGAGACCCAAAAATAAGGGACATAAAAAGCTATACAATGCAAGACTCAAAATAAGAAAACTATGTACAAGTGTCATTGAGTGTTACCTAGATACTTTGAGATGGGAAGAGGACCCCATGGAGTACGAAGCGTTGCTAGAACCGGGAGATGGAGTTGGGATGTTTATCTCCTCGTTCGTGGTGTCTTCATGACCACGTTGAGCTCGTGTCTCATCATAAACCATCAAACCTCCTTGATCAATCCGGTAACCGCGTGATGTACTTGCTTCTCCATCTTTCCCCTTGAGCTTCTTAACCGCCTTCTTCAAGCTCCTCACCGTCTTCACTAACTTGTGGATGGTAGCATCTTGCCACTTGCACCATCTTTGGAGGAGCCGTGTTTGGTTATTGGCGTTGCGGGTGGTGGCGTTGGGCATAATCCCATCATAGGGGTCGAAATGATCTCTTTCCACCATAGATGGGCGCGGGAGAAGAGGGCTCGGTCTCTTCATCTTCATCCTCATTTGACCCTCTTGGTGACATTGGAGTCTCCTTCCTCATCGCACCCTTCTTCACCTTCGTCTTGCTTATCAAATCGATTGGCGGATCGGTGGCCGGGTTGTACAAAAGATCACGTGGGATGTAGAAAGGGATATTCCTACTTTCATGAATGTCGGTGAGAGAAGGTTTAGGCAATAACACTTGGCGCACGTGCGTTTGGGAGAGCTTGATGTTGTGTGCAAGCTTATCTCCAACTCTCCCTTTCAAGGACATAATCTTAGTTAGGTAAGCTTCATTCAAGAAATCCCATTATAAGTTCTCAATTGACATCTTCCCGCCTTTGGCTCTTAGGATCGGTGAGACTAGCCATCCAATCTCTATCTTGGCCTTGTTGTTGCTTGTCCCAAATGCCCAAGCCTTGAAGCAAAAGAGGTTCCTCACCAAAAGAGTAGCTAGAGAAGGCATCCGCTCACATCCCTTGAACTCACTTCCATCTCCAAAAGTCTTGAGGAGATGCTTCAACCCGACGCCTAACAACTCAAATTCGTCAAGACACCCCGTCCCAAATTCGATTTTGGCAAAGAACATGTGAGCAAGCACCTTGTGTGCATAACGGATTGCCGAATGACGGATGGAATTGGACTTGATGTGCCCGCAAACAAACTTCCCACGACCAATTGTTTCCCACAATTTCCTTAACTCATTCTTTGGGTAATGGAAGTAGATACCACAATGTATGCCCTCCTTCTAGAACCCAAAGATTTTGCATATCTCTAGGAAAGTGACACGGTAGTCGGTTTGGCAAATGGTGAAGTAAAGCACTCCAAACCCGGTCCGAGCATTTGCCTTGGTGGAGTTCTCATTGTATAATGTCACTCTAAGGGATGAGAGGAATTGACATGTGTAGACATGGTAAGCTAGTTTTTTCATGAAGATGAACTTCCCAAACCCCATGTTGTCGAAGATTGTGACCACATCTTCAAGAATGCCCATTCTCTCTTGCACTTCCGGGTCTAGAAATCTCATTTGCTCAAAATCCATTTCCATGAACTTGTTGAAATACTCGATGGCGGGTGGAGACTCATCCATTTCCTTTCTCTTCTTCTCCTTAACCGTGGTTGGGGCATCCAAAGCCACAACCTTTCCTTTCTCCTTTGCCGTGGCTCTCTTCTTAGGCCTAGATCTTGAGGCATGGACACGCATCGTTTGGATGGTCCGTCGGATCGTTTGGATGCTGGTCCCGATGGTCGTTTGGATACTCGTTCTGACGGCCGTGATGATCGTTTGGACACCTGTTTAGATGATCGTTTGGAGGAGGTTCCGGAGGCAGCATTGGTCATTCCCGAAGGTCGTATCACACGGTCCAAGTCCAAGAAACTAGCCGAAGCTGTTTGGAAGCTGCTCGATGAAATTCATATCAACGAAGAAGACCAACATTCACGTGGTGCTATAATCTCAACCTCCTACTTGAATTCTACTTGAGGTTGGTCGCGAGCTAAGTCATTGTACTCTTTTTCCTATGTTCGGTTTTATCCCATTGGGTTTTCCGGACAAAAGTTTTAATGAGGCAATGGCTTATGCTATCTTTGGCGGTCCAATTTCATGAAGAATGCCTTGTATATTTTTCGGTGGAAAAATACAAGACCAAGCAAAAGCCCAAGGGTCCTTCACGCAAAAGGAGGCCGAAGATCACCTTCTATCAAAATATCATAGCTTTTATTTTCTAAGTCTATATGGTCATGTGACCTTTCTACTTCTCTCTTTTTCCCTATAAATACTCTTTCCCTTTGTGATTTGCAAACTAATCACCTTTTTATTAAAATACTTTGAGAGAATTTCTCCTTTGTTCCTTTGGGACTTTTCGGATTTCTTGGTGGATTTAGTCAACAAATCTCTTTCGTTTTTCTTTGGTGGATTTAGCCAACGAAAACCCAGCACTGTTCTTGGTGGATTTAGCCAACTAGCAAAGATCGATCTGGGGTGGATTTAGCCTTTGATCCGTGGTTAATCTCGTGCCGATCATAGTACTTGACGGAGCCGTTCCTACCCATCGCCTCGTTCCAAGCCTTCTTCGTTTGGATCAAGGATTATCCCCCGTTCGTACAGATCCGTGAGTGTTCCGTTCTTAGGGAGTTTGCATCGAGAGTGCATCACAAAGTCCATAGATATTTTGGTCCAAGTTGCACTAGGAATCGGCAAAGGGGTATACATACCTTGGGTTTGGCTCGTGGACTTAGACAACTTACAAGTTGTGCATCGGTTACAAACTCTCTCCACATCACGCTTCATGTGCAGCCAAAAGAAGTGATCTTGCACAATGAAAAGTGTCTTGGCTACGCCAAAGTGTCCCATCAATCCACCACCGTGTGCCTCCCTAACAAGAAGATCTCGCAAAGACGAGTTAGGAATACAAAGACGGTTCTCACTAAAGAAAGCAATCGGCTTCTTCTCTTGCATCAACACAGCTCCAATACCTACACCCGAAGCATCACATTCAGTCTCAAAAGTTTTCAAGAAATTGGGTAAAACAAGAAGAGGGGCGTGAGTAAGCTTGTGTTTTAGGAGCTGGAAAGCATCCTCTTGTGCTTGTTCCCACTTGAAGCCCACGTCCTTCTTAATCACTTCGGGGAGTGGTGCGGCAATGGTGCTAAAGTCCCGGACAAATTATCGGTAAAAACTGGCTAAGCCGTGAAAGCTACGGACTTCTCCAACCGTCTTAGGACACGGCCAATCCTTGATTGTCTTGATCTTTTCCTCATCGACATGTATGCCCTGTGAACTCACCACAAAACCTAGAAAGACCACGTTATCTTGAAAAAACGAACACTTTTTCAAATTGTCAAAAATATGTTCCTTCCTAAGCACGTCTAGCACCTTACGGAAATGGCCTACATGATCGTCTAAAGTCTTGCTATAAATTAAGATGTCATCAAAATACACCACAACAAAGACTCCAATAAACGACCTAAGCACATGATTCATTAAGCGCATGAAAGTACTAGGTGCATTAGTCAAACCAAATGGCATCACAAGCCACTCATACTAATACGATCTTGGCGAGAAGATACTTTGCCCAAAATGCTACTTCGTGGATGTGGATCGATTGGTCTCACAAAGGATGCGGAAGGCCTTTGATATTCCTCTTTGAATCTTAAGGATATTACACACCATAAGACACAAAGGATTTTGCTGGATATTACTCACCAACAAGATGATATTACTCACCAAAAAGACAAGATAGTTTTCTCAAATGACAATACAAGAAATATAAAGAAAAACACAAGGCTTGCATGCACATCAATTAAACAAGCCTCGAAAATTACACAGAAATTAAACACAAGTTTGAATAAAAATAAAAGACTCTCCACGCCATGCCCCTTGGTATTCTGGTCGAGATTTAACTTGTTGGGCTTTGTGTCGACATAGATCAACAAAAGGGTTTTATTGGAAGTGATCTACTTGCCTCGTTAAAAACCTTTCTTTGGAAAACCTGGTGGGACAAAACCAAAGAGGAGGAAAAGAGCACAAGTAAATCACTTGAACCGTTTATTGATCTACTTGGGCCTGTTTTCAAAACCAATGAGGTTTCAATTCACCTTCTTCATCCTGGCCCAAGTGATGGCGTCGAGTCCAACTTGATGAAATAGTTTCCCCAAGACTTTCTTGAATCTTTTGGCTTTAGCTCCGATCTTCGAACTAGCTTGTTCAAGTGTTCTCATTAGCTTTCCAACAAGTTCATGCTTAGCTCCATGCTCTTGTTCAAGCTGCTCATCCAGGATCATATCATCCCCTCTCTCTTCAAAAGGATTTGACCTCAAATCCGAAAAATCTGCACGGTAACGAGCTAAGTTAGTATGATTAAAGTTCAAAACCGGATTACACTTACCTTGCGAGCAGATCTTGTGGGTGTTGGAGTTGGTATGTGCTGGTGTTGGAAGTGGTTTATGCCCTCTAGAGTTCGCAAAAACAGAACGGCTATTGCTCTCAGCTCCCAACGTTTCTTCTTGAACGGTTTGTTTCTTCTCGGGTCCGGTTGGCACGTTATTAGCTATCTCAAGATATTTGTGTTCAAATTAACAACAAAATACCACGACCGTTAGTCTTAGAATATGTATTAAGTAGAGAGAACTTACCTGACCCAGCAGTGGTTTGGTCGTTTGAATGCTTCTTTTGCTCCGCTTGATGTT
>PKML01054945.1:0-10823 GCA_002933935.1 Eutrema yunnanense
AAATGGGCGAACCGGGTCAACCCGGAACAAACCGGGTATTGACCCGGTCGGATCTTAGATGTGTCTTCTATAAATTCGAGGCATCTCCCTAGCCTGATGTCTAAATGACATGATTTTCGCTTCTTTGCATAGCTAACTCTTCCCTCTACAACTTTCATGAAGGCCGGAGAGGCTGAATATGATTGGAAGAACTTCGTTTTACCGGTTCTTTGGACGATGTCATCTCTTCTCGGCCAGGCAGATCATGCTTCAGTGTCTTGGCCATAAAATCCGATCCAGAGGTCCAAATGATATGATTCAAAATTCTGTGTAAATCTGATTCACTCCTCTACAAGTTTCATGAAGATATCAGATTAAACTGGGCATGGGAAGCTCTTCATTTGGCCTGATCTTTGAGACCGACCAAAACTGACCTTGCTGATTGGGGTAGGTCGGATTTCCTCCGGCGGAAATTAAGCAAGACCTTGCTCCTTTTGTTCGGTCGGTTTTTGATTCTCCGGGTTGGTCGGATTCTCGGAAACTCTCTGCCCTACGACCGGCTAAAACCGACCACGCCGATTGAGGTCGGTCGGATTTTTCCCAGGGAGAATTTTAGCTTCTCGGCCAGACGGACACGCTTTGGTAAATCTGTAATAACTCCCGAACAATATGTCCGATTATTTTGAATCCAAATCCTGTGTAAAGCTGATTCACTCCTCTACAGGTTTCATGAAGTCCACTTGAGTTGATTCGGAACAGAGCGCCTTCTTTGAGATACATCGTTGAGACCCATCGGATGAGCTTTGCACTCGACTTAGGTCCCAATCTCCGAACTTGTCCAATAGCCTCCAATCACCTAGGAAATGCTCCAAAACATGCAAGAATGTACAAGACCTTATGAAAAATGTCCTAATCCCTAATTTAAGACCTAAGTGCAAGACAAGACCATTATTATGCATGAAATCTACACAAAACTACACATGAAATGCATGATAAAACAATGCAATATATGAGTATATCACCTACTTTTTCAAGCTAGATTTAGCCTTAAGAACATTAAACAAGAAAGGATATAAGAATATCTAACCCTAAACATCATGAATCAAGCCTTGGAACATCCTAATCTATCCCATCTCTAAACCTTAAAAGACTACTCAAGACCCATTAAGAACACCTCAAAATCGATTTGGATAGAGGGTGATTCCATGGATAGATGTTGAATAATCAAGCTAGAAAGAAGATAGATAGAAGGAATTGATGAAAACAAATACTAAATTGCATAAAACCCAAAGATCTCCTCACAAATCTCAAGTTTTCTCTCAAAGGTGAGGGTTTTAAACTTAAGAAAAATCATGCTCAAATAAAAATAGGTTTTTAGAGTATTTATAATAAAAATAGAAGGGAACCGGGTCAACCCGGAACAAACCGAGTTTTGACACAGACATTTGGGTCGGAATCGATCCCGGGTTGTTTCAGGCCGGGATGAGCGACCGGGATGAGGGATTTTTAGCCGAGGCTTGTGTGCCGGGTTGACTCTAGCCGGGACGATAGGCCGGCATATCTCCTGTCGAGGGAAAGATTCAGCACCGACCTGAGGGATTTCTTGTCCCGGGCTGATTCTAGGCGGGACGGAGCTGAGGGAGAAATCGTCGAGGCATTGTGTGCCGGGTCGATTCATACCGGGACGATAGGCCGGCATATCTCATGCCTGAGGTAAAATCGTGTGCCGGCTGAGGGAAATATTTGTGCCGAGTTGATTCTAGCCGGGATGATGCCGAGGGAGATTAGCCAAGAGATTGGTCCCGGGTTGATTATAGCCGGGACGATAGGCCGGCATATCTCCTGCCGATGAAAAGTTTTTGTGCCGGCTGAGGGAAGTTTTCATGCCGGGGGACTTATGACCGGGACGATGCTGAGGGATTTTTAGCCGAGAGAAATGATCCTGGGGAGTTTCTAGCCGGGACACGCAGCCGGCATATCTCCTACCGAGGGAAAACTCTTGTGCCGGGCTGAGGGATTTCTTGTGCCGGCTAAAATCAGACCGGGACGATGCTGAGGGAGTTTTAGCCGAGACAAGAGAAAGCTCCTCGGCCGGGATGAGACGTCTTCAGTCAATCTGCGATAACTCCTTAACCAGATGTCCAAATGGCCTAAATCCAACTCCGGTAGACAGATGACTAACTCCTCTACAACTCATATGAAGAGCTTCAAGGTTGATTCATAACGGAGGGCCTTCGTCCAGCTACATCTTGGATGGGCTTTGCATTCCTGTTATGCTCCAGAACTCCAAACATCATCAATTGTCTCCAAGACACCTAAAAACACTCCAAATGTATGCAAAAACTCACTAAGACCAAATCAAAACACCTATTACTCTAAATGAGACTTAAATGCAAGTCTAGACTATGATTATGCATGCGAAGTACACAAAACTCTAAATGAAATGCATGTTAAACATGCAATATATGAGTATATCAATTCCCCCAAACTTAAACCTTTGCTTGTCCTCAAGCAAACAATAATATGCAAATGGAGAACACTAGAATATGGGAGCTCAAATCCGAAAGTGCCATAAAAAGAATCCGAGCCCAATGTCCAAGTTGCAAACTTCTTGATGCGATCAAACAACTTACTCAAAAGTGACTAGCCATACTTATCCTTACATGACTTACATTTGAACCTCAACCTACACAAACTTTCAAATCCTCCAAACCCTTGACATTGATTAAGTGTAATAAGCGTTAATCATGTTTATGCAATATCAAATGAATTCGTTTGGCTAAGGGTTAGGTTCTGAGATGAAGATGATCTCATTATCATGCATGGGTAATCAAGTATAAGGATCTCTCATGGAAAGAGCAAACTTTAGCAAAATGCTAAAGGTAAAAGGCAACCTATGCATACAAGGGAGAATTCTCATCTACCCAAATGCCTAGAGTGTCTCTAACCTAAAGCCTTCTAACCCTTTTGTGCCCACATCCTAAGCTACCCTTTTCATCTTAAGGCATTTGCCTTCTTAAACCCACACATGCTTCTTGTCCTTTTACTTCACCTTCATCAACTTCTTCTTCCTTGTTCTCATGGTTTGGTTCTTCTTTGTTGTGACTTAGCTTTCCTTTTTCTTCATTTTTGTTCACGCCTCTTTTTTTTTTCTTCTTTGATGCTTTGACCTTTTCGGCTTTCTTCTTTCTTTGGATCTCTTGAGGCTATCTTATTCTTAGAGCTAGTCTTATAATTTTGCACCAACCAATCTATAAATTCGATCTCCTTTTCCCTTCTCCTTATTCATCTTTCCCATTCCACAATCTATTCAAAACACATCCGTTCACCAAATTTCCAAACCGTTCCCCCAAACTTAAACCAAGAACCGCCAACCTATCTAGCCTATTCCTAGATTAACTCTGTGATGATGGAGCTAAATCTACATGAGAATTCCTCCTTGTCGCCCTAAACCTAACACTTTTTGCCAAGTTTGCTTGAAAAAAGGCCTCACCAATCACACACGAATATCAATGGCTAGAAAGAAGGTTGAGGTTAGGGTAGGGAAACCATTCCAATGATGGGATATGGCTACTTGGATAAACACGAGTGGTGAAAGGGAAAATATTATCCAAGTATGTATGAAGTGATCCACGAATTCATTCAAAAATGCATAAACACAATATTTACAAGTCAAAATTAAGGTTATCACTAAGATGGGGTTGAATTCAAATCAAGGTTTGCTTCAATCAATGAAAGAACAATAAGACATGAGATCAATGCATTGTTCGTTCTTAATTTCTACACGAGATCAAAGCATCAAGTAACTAGCAACAATGGCATTGGACTAAGCTCTTAATATGGTACTTTACAAGGACAAATCTATCATTGCTCCTAATGCTCATGCAAAGCTACCTTATATGCTATGCATATAGACTCAATCCTATATAGAATGCACAAAAGTTCAAATTTTTCAAATTTATTGAAAATGCATGATATGCATGAGACTCAATGTGCAAAATGCAAAATAAGACACCAAAAACGATGTTAGATAATACATAAACCCACTCCCAAACTTAAATTATACAGTCCCTTGTGTAATAGAAGCTTAAGGAAGAGTTAAACAATGCATGAAAGAAGAAAAAGATATGATTCTAAATGTTATATACAAAGTTTGGAGCGTTACCTTGGAAAAGGATGGAGGGGGCAAGAGGGATCAAGGGACGCCATATTCCATCACCTCATCATAAACACTTTAGTCCATATGTTCATGCCCATATGGCCATCGTAAACCTACTCGCACTAAGAAAACCCATCAAAAGGAACTAACAACGAAAGAAAAGCATAAAAGGAAATATGTACAAGGATAAGCTTGGGGTGTCTCCCAAGAGCACTTTGTTTAACGTCACTAAGTTCGACGTTTGTTACCGTCTTCAAGCTAGAGGGACATCATCGGGGGGATCGAGCCTCCCTTTTCGACGATTTGGTTTGCTCGGTAGAGTTTGAGCCTTTGGCCATTCGCAATGAAATCTCGGTCCTCCTTGTTAACAAGTACCACGGCACCATATGGCCTTACTTCCTTAACCTCAAACGGACCCGACCACCTAGATTTGAGCTTCCCGGGAAAAAGTTTCAACCGGGAATTGAACACGAGTACTTGGTCTCCGGCTTTGAAGTCCTTGTGCACGATCCTCTTATCATGGAATGCCTTGGCTTTCTCCTTGTAGATTCTCGAGCTCTCATAGGCCTCAAGCCTAGTCTCTTCTAACTCTTGAAGTTGAATTAACCTCTTTCTTCGCATGAATGTATCTTAGGGCCGCGTGATCGGTGTAGACAATCACCTTTGATCCCACAATATAAGACCTAAATTTTTCCATTGCAAACACTACGGATAACAACTCTTTTTCCATTGTGGCATACCGGCCGTGAGTGTCATCTAAGGTCCTACTCGCATAGTAGATGACATTGCTCTTCTTGTCCTTCCTTTGACCCAAGACCGCTCCAACCGCGTAGTCAATAGCATCACACATGATCTCGAAAGGAAGATCCCAATCTGGAGTTTGTACGATGGGAGCACTAATCAATGCCTTTTTGATTTCTAGGAACGCTACCATACATTCCTCATCAAACACGAACTCGACCTCCTTGCAAAGTAGCCTTGTTAGAGGCCTTGTGATTTTCGAGAAGTCTTTGATGAACCTTCGGTAGAACCCCGCATGACCCAAGAAAGACCGGATGTCCTTGACCGACTTAGGCGGCTCCAAGCTAACCATCACCTCGATCTTGGCCTTGTCTACCTCAATCCCTTTCTCGGAGATCTTGTGCCCAAGCAAGATGCCTTCTCGCACCATGAAGTGGCATTTCTCCCAATTTAGCACCAAGTTTGCTTCTTCGCACCGTTGTAAGACCCTACAAAGGTTAGCCAAGCAAACACAAAAAGAAGACCCATATACGGAGAAGTCGTCCATAAAGACTTCTACCATATCTTCAATAAGGTCAGAGAAAATGGACATCATGCAACGTTGGAATATCGCAGGTGCATTACACAACCCAAACGTCATCCTTCGATATGCGAAGGTGCCGTAAAGGCACATGAAGGTCGTTTTCTCTTGGTCATTTGGGTGTATGGGAATTTGAAAGAAACCCGAATAACCGTCTAGAAAGCAATAAAATGGATGATTAGCTAGACGTTCAAGCATTTGGTCTATGAAAGGTAACGGAAAGTGATCCTTACGAGTAGATGAATTTAACTTCCTATAGTCAATGCACATTCTATGCCCGGTTATTGTCCTAGTCGGTATCATGTCATCCTTCTCATTTTTAACTACCGTAATCCCCCCCTTTCTTAGGCACACAATGAACCGGTGATACCAAAGTACTATCTGATATTGGGTAGATAATGCTCGCGTCTAAGAGCTTAAGAATCTCTCTCTTTACAACATCTTTCAAATTATGATTCAACCTTCTTTGATGTTCAATAGAGGTCCTTGATTCATCCTCTAGATAGCTTCTTTGGCACCATTTTCTTTTGTATGATGGCACTACACTCGTGAGTTAGAATGACCATAGACTCCATTTCCTTAGCTCTCTCATTCACGTCATCTTTCAAGAATTCAGCGTATTGAGGGACAAGCAAGAAGGCGTCAACCAAAGGCATTGTGAGTTCTACCTTCTCCATTTGCCTATCAAAGATGGCTTTATACTTGTCCATAAGTTGCTTCTTGAACCGCCCGGGAAAAGGTAGCTTACGAACGTATGGCTTAGGGACAAACACATTCTTCTTCGGTTTCTCTTGAGCAACAACAACCCTAGGCTTGACCTTCTCAACTTCTTCAGCCTTGTCTTGCTCTCTCACTACCTCATCTTCAACCAATTCGTCATCTTCTTGAAGTTCCACCCCCCCCCACTCTGCTTCTCAATGTCCTCATTGAGAGTAGAATGAACTTCTCAAGGTGATGGCGTTTACATACTCCATAGGATTAGCTTCGGATTTGCCCGGGAGTTGACCTTGTGGTCGTGAAGAAGAAGAAACACATTTGTTCTCCATGTGTTTTACCTTGGAGTTCAAAGCCCCAATCTTTGTGTTGAGGTCGTTGTAAGAGCAATCCACCCGTGTATTGATCTCCGCTTGTCCCTTGAGTAATTATTGAAACATGGAGCTTAAGTCAAGCTCTTGCGGTTTAGACGTAGTTGCTTGACCTTGGGACACAAACCCTTGTTGTTGCCCTTGAAAACCGGGTGGAGCTTTGGGTTGAAAGCCACCTTGGTTCCCTTGGAATTGGTTACTTGGGACAAAATTTTGTTTGCTGGTATTAGAAGCTTGGCCTTGAGGTTGGAATTGCTTTTGTGGGGCTCCTTGAGCTTGATTAGGTTGCGGAGGGTAGACTTGGTCTTGTGGATTCTCCACATTTGTGTTCCGGTAAGAGAAGTTGGGGTGGTTCCTATAGTTTTGGTTGAACCCTTGTCTTTGGTAGTTCCCTTGGTTTTGGTAGTTCCCTTGGTTCCCCACGTAGTTCACTTCCTCTTGGGTGTTCATGTCCACGTTCTCCTCTTGATAGTAACCTTGATTCTCATCATAAGCATCCACAAAGTTAACCGTCTTTTGAGAAGACACAAGAAGTTTATCAATGAAATTGGCTTGCTTGTCCAACTTGTCATTAAGAGCCTTCATGTCTTTGGCCCGCTTGTTCTCATTAAAGTCGCTAGTGGTCCTTGTGGCGCGGTCATAGTCGTCGCCATAGGTACCATCACTTTGGGCCAAGTTCTCGACAAGCTACATTGCTTCCTCAACGTCTTTAGCCAAGAAGTTTCCGTTAGATGTCGTGTCAAGTAGCATACGGATCTTAGGCAAAGGACCTCGGTAGAGGGTGCTTAGGAGAGAAGCGTTGCTAAAGCCGTGATGTGGGCATTGAGAAGTGTAGCTTCTAAATCTCTCTCAAGCCTCGTTGAAAGACTCATTGGACCGTTGTGTGATGCTTGAGATCTCGTTGCGAAGCTTGGCGGTTCTAGCCGGTGAGAAGAATTTGGCGAGAAACTCACGTTTGCAATCATCCCACGAGGTGATAGATCCTTGAGGTAAGGTTTTTTCCCATTGGTGAGCCTTGTCACCCAAATAGAGCGTGAAGAGACGAAGCTTGAACCCGTCTTCGGAGACCCCATTGATCTTCGTGAGACCACATATCCGGTCAAATTGGTCAATGTGGTCTAAGGGATCCTCCATGGACAAGCCGTGAAATTTGTTGGCTTGAACCATGTTGATAACCCCCAGCTTCACTTCGAAGTTGTTGTTCTCCACCGTTGGAGCTTGAATGCCTTGGTGATTTTGGTGAGCATTAGCGGCATCACCCTTTCCAACAACGTTTCTAGCTCTTGGTGGATGGTTGGGACGGTGATGGTTTCCATTGCCACCACCTCCTTGATTGTTGCCGTGACCATTCCCATTCCCACCATTCCTTTGGTGGGGATTGGGTTCGTTGACGTTCCCAAGTGGAACATTCTCAAAGTTTTCCATGTCGTCACCAACCTCTACTTGAACTCTCACTCGGCTTCGTCTTGCTTTTGATCCTCTATCAAGTTGATCAATGTCGTCCCTCGGTTCTACTAGATTAGTATTGCCACGGGAAAGGGTATGCATGCACCTATAGAGAGAGAGAGCAATAGGAAGCAAACGAGATTAGTAACTTGGTAGCAAATAAGGCTTAATCTCACAAAGAGCCTAAATCTCAATGTTAAAACAAATCCCAATATGGCAACGGCGCCAAATTGATACAAGATATTTCGGTATCTCTAGAGTCGATTCTCTAAATGCAATTGTAGCATAAGAGGTTATCGAACCTTATCGGGATTTATCCTAATCACTAAGAATGCAAGGAACAATTGTAAGTTAAGCTAAACAAGTGTGTTGTGATTAAGTAACCAAATTAAAGCAAGTAAACAACTAAGCAAGATATAAATCAATAAGCAAAAGCAAATTCAAAGATAGGATTATGGATATAAGATGATACAAGTTCAATTCATGATGTTCATTCACTCAAACAAGCTAATCCATAGGCATAAGATCCTAAACTTGACTAATTCTCTTTCAAGCTATTAATCACTATGCTAATCACCTAACCCATTAACAAACTTTCATTTGTGGATCATTGATTAGCAAGCATTAAGTATAAATCAACAAGATCAACCAAAAATACACCCTAGACAACTATTGTCATAGGCTAGGAATGTAAATCTCTTGTTTAATTCATCAAGGCATTTAATCAAACACTTGGTGTGCATGAAATGCCTTATGATCTAAGCCTACTTTTTCAAGCTAGATTTAGCCTTAAGAACATTAAACAAGAAATGATATAAGAAGATCTAACCCTAAACATCATGAATCAAGCCTTGGAACATCCTAATATATCCCATCTATCTAAACCCTAAAAGACTACTCAAGACCCATTAAGAACACCTCGAAATCGATTTGGATAGAGGGTGATTCCATGGATACATGTTGAATAATCAAGCTAGAAAGAAGATAGATAGAAGGGATTGATGAAAACAAATACTAAATTGCATAAAACCCAAAGATCTCCTTACAAATCTCAAGTTTTCTCTCAAAGGTGAGGGTTTTAGACTTAAGAAAAAGCATGCTCAAATAAAATTAGGTTTTTAGAGTATTTATAATAAAAATAGAAGGGAACCGGGTCAACCCGGAACAAACCGGGTTTTGACCCGGACATTTGGGTCGGAATCGATCCCGGGTTGTTTCAGGCCGGGATGAGGGATTTTTAGCCGAGGCTTGTGTGCCGGGTTGACTCTAGCCGGGACGATGGACCGGCATATCTCCTGCATAGGGAAAGATTCAGCACCGGCCTGAGGGATTTCATGTCACGGGCTGCTTCTAGGCAGGACGGAGCTGAGGGAGAAATCGTCGAGGCATTGTGTGCCGGGTCGATTCATACCGAGACGATAGGCCGGCATATCTCATGCTCGAGGAGAAATTGTGTGGCAGCTGAGGGAAATATTTGTGTCGGGTTGATTCTAGCCCGGACGGTGCCGAGGGAGATTAGCCGAGATATTGGTCCTAGGTTGATTATAGCCGGGACGATAGGCCGGCATATCTCCTGCCGAGGGAAAGTTTGTGTGCCGACTGAGGGAAGTTTTCATGCCGGGGGACTTCTGACCGGGACGATGCTGAGGGATTTTTAGCTGAGAGATATGATCCCGGGGAGTTTCTAGCTGGGACACGCAGCCGGCATATCTCCTGCCGAGGGAAAACTCTTGTGCCGGGCTGAGAGATTTCTTGTGCCGGCTAAAATCAGACCAGGACGATGCTGATGGAGTTTTAGCCGAGACAAGAGAAAGCTCCTCGGCCGGGCAGAGACGTTTTCAGTAAATCCGCCATAACTCCTTAACCAGATGTCCAAATGGCCTGAATCTAACTCCTGTAGACAGATGACTCACTCCTCTACAACTCCTATGAAGACCTTCAAGGCTGATTCATATCGGAGGGCCTTCGTCCAGCTACATTTTTCCGGCATCTCGGATAGGCTTTGCATTCTTCTTATGCTCCATAACTCCAAACATTATCAATTGTCTCCAAGACACCTAAAAACACTCCAAATGTATGTGAAATCTCACTAAGACCTAATACAAACACCTATTATGATATGATCATGAAACCACCCAAGAAGACCCAAGTGCTTTGTTCAATACCAACGAAGTCCGTAGTCAACTTGTCTACTCCAACGACCACCTGTACTACATTCTCACTTCAACTAGAGCACTCCCCGAAGTTGAATCAATCCATTCCAAGTTCAGGTAAAGAAGTTATTCAACTTTCAAGACAGATGAATCCCAGCCGACGCGAATCAGACATACAGGCGTTCAAAGAATTCTTCCAACCAAACCAGAAGGAATTAAATTACAAACCAAATTGTTCTGGAATCTTGATTCATCAGAGCAATTATGAAAATTGGATTCACTCCAAAATCGGTATATACTTGGAAGCGACAGAATTTACAAGTCAATGGATCTGCTTCAGCACCCAGTGCACGTCAATGCCAAAGATCGAGTCACACAGTCCGACTCAGGTACGATCTAGCTACGAATCCACTTGGAGAATGTTCATTAATCTCTTATGTTTCCAACAAGACCAAGATCACAAGAAATGGACATCGGATCACAAAGATATTCTCCATTTGCCTAAATGGGTCGACTTGGTCCTATATTTGATGAATGCTAGGCCCAATTCGTTTATAAGCTATCAAACTCATGTGTGGCATCCAGGAACATCTCTACCAAGCCCAAAGACTCAAGCCCAGCAAGGATTTCGACCTAGGGAAGAACAAGAGTCTTTTCTTTGAATTAAACTTGTGTTTTTA
>PKML01054953.1:0-18083 GCA_002933935.1 Eutrema yunnanense
GAGTAGGTTGTTGCTTGAAGTAGGCGTTCTTGCCCTTTTACATTCCTCACTTTGGATTAATTGTATGTTTTGGATCCGGTGTTAGATTTTAAAAACATGTATCGAAATCAAATTCAAGAAATAAAGAAAGAACTAATTCTACGAGTATAACCTACTTTGGTTACCGATCCATATAAACATTGGCCAAAGTTTGAGATTGCTTAGTCACTACAATCTCAAAGTCTGAGAGGCATTTGTGGAACTTTTGATCCTGTAATCTATTATTTTAGTCGACGTCTTGTTGACATGTTAAATTTAAAATCAGGTTTTCGCCAAAGTCAGTTTAATATTAGAGAAAAAATGTCATGTAAATATATGATGAACAAACAAATCTTCATTTTACACGATGAAGTTTTGACACCCAATTCTTCTTAAGCTTTTTGCACCATTTTGATATTCAGGTAGAATTTATGTGATACGACATATTGCAATTTAAGTCATTAAAGGTTTTTTTATATATAAAAAATGATTTTTAAACTGATAATGAAAAAGCTTTTTGGAGTGCAAATAACGAAAGAAAAATCATCATTAGACTAATTAGTCGTGGTTCTATATGTGAACTTGACTTTAATTTGAATGTAAGTTGTAAGTTAGAACCATAAAACAGACCTAATCATATTTGAAAATGATTATTTATTTGCTTAATCCTCACCCGATAATGGTGGTTAAAACCACCGCTCACTTTCGTTTATTTTCTTTCCAAAGGGTAAACGATTTATTAAAGAAGCTTCTTAATAATATACTATTTTTCCGACAAATAATTTAGTATTCTTGTCAGAATATTTGTTTAACGAACGTCTAGTCGTCTATTATCTACATGATAACAAACTGACTAAATTATAGTTGAATATTAATTATAGTCTTGGTCTCCGGTGGACAAAAATGATATCCTAAATCTTGGCAGTGTTTTTTNTTTGTGACATTGGCTGTGGTTTTGTTTAGGAAAATTAATTTGTATGCTACACAACTAGCAACAAAAAAAAATATTTTTCAAAGGAAAATAGTATCTTTTTTTTTAATAGAGGTCTTAAATAAAAATGCATGTTGCGTCTGTTTGTCTGTTTGTACTTTGTAGGCATGAAGATTTAAAACATTGAAATCTCATTTGATATTTTGCTATGAAAAGTTGTCAAAAAAACTGCGATGAAATAACCAATATAATAACAGTCATAAACAAATAAGTAAACAAGATAGACAACATATCAAAAACGCTGTACGACAAGACTTGTATATTTTATAAAATAATATAGGGCATTTTTGTATGTAGTCACTTTATGAAAACATAGTTTATTTACTAACATTTTACAAAAACAGAAATTTTAGTATGTACCGTACACACGTTGAATTTTCAATCGTACCTATGTACAGTACTTCGCGAATCAACGATGTACAATACACATATCAATAACAAGCAGAGACAAAATCATTTTTCAACAGAGAAAGTGTTACTTATTTTTTTAGAATTTAAAAGGTGTTAAAATACAAAATATATTTTGATTAAGTGACATTGGATATAAATATTTTAATAATATAACAAATAATATCTGGAGAAATATCTGAAGAAAGTAAAAATATATAGACGATCACGAAGTGTAACGACAAAGCTCCAAGTGTGCAGATGATCGATCAAAATCTACCAAAGTGCCCAACTTCTCCTCTCCACTAATTTTTTTTCTTATACCAAACTCATAAGAAACCACAAATCAAAACAATATTTATAATAATTGTTTCTTCCTTGCACAATACAAACAAACATTAGGCCAATTGTAAACACCACGTAGCATCTAAAGCTTGTGGACACGTAGCTCGAGAGATATATACGGAACTACGGTCGGAGCAGAAACTAAAAGTCTCTTTGACCACACAGAGATTGACACGTCATCGTTTCTCGAAACTGTAGTCCAAAGAGTAGAGACTCGCGAAACCAAATAAATGCCACGTCACCAGTCTCAACGAACTTGCGTTAGATACGTTCCACTGCCCCGTCACACGCCAGTTGATATTTACTCACGTTTCCCAAAAATCCTCTTTTTGTACTTTTGAATTTTTTTTTTTTTTTTTATGATTATGGGGTAAATCATATATCTACGAAGAGATCCAAACTAAGAACTTCATTATTGGAGGTTTCTTAATCCAAAAAGTGGGTTTCTGAACCAAAAAAACAAAAAAAAAATTATGAATAGTGTAAAAACCAATTTTTAAGGGGTTTTTACACTGTTTTTAGCCACGTGTCAACCCCTAATTCGCCGGATTTTTTTTTCTCCAAATTTTTTTTTTTACTTTTTCTTATTAAAAAAAAAATTTTTATTAAATTTTTTTTTTTTTAACTTTTTCTTAACTTCAATTTTAAAATTCTAAACTTTTTACATATTAATGAATTGGAATCGTTCGGTGTGTGAACATATATAAAGCGATTCATAGACAAGATCAGAAAAAACCCAAATTGAGCGTTCTTTTGCATTTTTTTTTCAAAATTTATGTTTAAAATGTTATGTTTTTATGTCAACTATGTTTAATTAAAAAAATAAGCCCTATTTAAAATAAAAAAAATTATGATTTTTTTTTTTAAGAACCTTTAATGAGGTTCTACCAATAAATCAGCAAAAACATAAGTTTTTAAACACAGTTTCTTAACTTTAAATTTATATTAAAATAATACTTAAGAAACCCATTTGGGTTTCTACCAATAATGATGCTCTAATCTCCTAGAAATGTAATATCAACGGGGTAAACGTACATCCGAATTTGCAAATGGAACCTAGACATTAACTTCATATCTCATTTATCTCATTTAGCCACAAATGAAATAATTTGTTTCCAGTAAGATTCGAACCTAGAGAAAGAACTGTCAACTCATTTCCTGAAGTCCACTACTACTAGACCACCATCCTTGAAACTTCACATACTCTACACATTTCCTCTCTAGGGGGTTTCTTAAGAGTACAAAAAAAAAATCAACGTGAAACTTCACATACTCTACATATTTACGGGTTTTCATTTGGTTATCAACTTCAGAAAGAAATTTTCTATTAAAAAAAAAAAAAATCTTCAGAAAGAAATCCACGTGTACACACAAGAACATATTTACGTTATATTATATTCATAGTTTAATTTTTAGCGTTGGTAGATAAACTCGATGTTACCAAAAGTATACACTATCTAATCCACCAAAAAAAAAAAAAAAAAAAGTTCCCCCTTATATAAACCTTCTGTTGAATAGGAGAGTGTAAACAGCAAAACTAGACACAGAACACAAAAAAACATTTTTTGTTTTGTTTAATAAGATTTTCTCTAGTCTTCTCCAAATGGAATGGACTAGAGGAAGAATCCTAGGCCGAGGCTCCACGGCCACCGTCTACGCCGCCACTTGTCACAATTCAAACGAAATCCTCGCCGTTAAATCCGCCGAGCTTCACCGATCAGAGTTCTTGCGAAGAGAAGCCAAGATCATCTCGTCGCTGAATTCTCCGTATGTGATCGGATACAGAGGATCAGAAATCAAGAGAGAGTCAAACGGCGTCGTTACGCGTAACCTTTTGATGGAGTACGCACCGTACGGAACGTTGACCGACGCGGCGGCGAAGAACGGAGGCCGACTCGACGAAGCTCAGGTCGTGAAGTACACGCGCCAGATACTACGAGGATTGGAGTATGTTCACTCCAAGGGGATCGCGCATTGCGATGTCAAGGGGAGTAACGTGGTCGTTGCGGATAAAGGTGAGGCCAAGATTGCGGATTTCGGGTGTGCGAAACGGGTCGACCCGGAATTTGACTCGCCGGTTATGGGAACGCCGGCATTTATGGCTCCGGAGGTGGCGCGTGGAGAAAGACAGGGGAAGGAGAGTGATATATGGGCTGTTGGGTGTACGGTGATTGAGATGGCTACGGGGTCTCCGCCGTGGACGGAGGCGAATCCGAGGGAGGATCCGGTTTTGGTTCTTTATCGGGTCGGGTATTCGGGTGAGACTCCGGAGCTGCCTTGTTTGCTTACGGAAGAAGCAAAGGATTTCTTGGAGAAGTGTTTGAAGAGAGAAGCAAATGAGAGATGGACGGCAACACAACTCCTAAACCATCCGTTTTTGATAACCAAACCGGACATTGAACCGGTTTTGGTTTCCGGATGGGTTTCGAGCTCACCGACAAGTGTGACAGATCAAACGTTTTGGAGATCAGTGGAAGAAGAAGAAGAAACAGAGGAATTACAGGAGGATTCGAGAGATCTAGACCGTTTAAAATTGTGGGATTGTCATTCGGAGAGGATCGGACGGCTGAGATGTGCTGGTGTGTTGGATGGGCCCAGATGGGATATGGAAGGTGGGGATTGGATTACGGTGAGGGTGAGTTGTGAAGGAACAATGATTAGTGTGGTCACATGAGCAAAAATGTATTGAGGGGGAATTGTAAATTGATTTGGGGTCATTTGGGAGAATTATAGAAAGTATAGGGATTGAAATTAGTGAAGATCTTCAATTTAGGGAGATCAATGTAGCTTTGTTAGTCTCTGAATCTTCGATTGATCACATGTATATAATTAAAATCACGATTTTTTTTCACCAAACCCAATTTTTATTTTTAAGTTTGCAAAAATGTTGATTTATATAGAGTTTCAAGGTTTGTTGGCCTGCAAAAGAGAAAAAATGTTGAGGTATTACATCAAAATCTTGTTATCCCACCTTATACAACTGTTTCTATTTGACTACTCAATTTTAGTCTTGAAAACAATACAATTTAATAGTAAGTTTCTTGCAATGTCCCAAATGTCTATTTTCTCAATTATATAATAAAGAACTTAACTTGTTAAATAGATTAATTGGCATATTATTGGGAGCTTGTGGGTGATATGATATATCAATATATTAGAAAACAGGGCATGGATCCAAATCAATTATTTTAAAACTTGTGGGGAAAAGTAAGAAGTGAAGGAAAGAAGAAAGGTGCCAAATCAGCCGAATTGGTTCGTTCGTTGGTTTGGTTGGTCACTTTAAGTTTTTGACAAAACCTAAAGATTCCTTTCGAATCTTAGAAAATGATCCTTATATTATATATTCATTTGTGCAATTTGGTAAGCTTAGTTGAAACCTCACATAATTAGTTAATTGCAATTGGATTCTTTTCAGAATCATCCATTTTCATCAAATATTTTCTTCTAGATTTGGATCATCAATGAAGTTTGATAGTTTCGATATATTTTGTTGTCAAATATGCATGTCGAATTAGGATAGTTTTAAGTTATAACTTTCAACACAGTAATAGATTTCAAATAATTGATGATGTATAGCCGGTTCTCAGTTTAAAAAAGCCGCAAAATAAAAAAATAATTTAAGCCGTTTTACCATATTAAGTTTTGAACTTATGATTTTTTGAAATTTTTTTTATAAATTTATCACTAAACTAAAGAAACTTTTTAAAATTTAAGGGTCGAATTTTTTTTTATGAAAACGAGGGATGCAAGCATAGGCTTGCTCTGCTTGGACTCATGGCCGGCTCTCTATATAAGCTATGTAAGCTTGTCTTAAGTTTCGTTCTAGAATCTCCCGATCATTAAAAAGTAAAAAAGATTATTGCAACAACAATCTTAGTGAAGATAAGGTTAAATAATGGGAGATAATAGATGAAGATAAGAATACTTTGCTTGCAAGGTAAGTTCATGTTTGGAGAGTTATCTTTTTATCTTAGAAGGTGAATAACGAATCTTTTGTTTTATGGTTTTGACTCGTTTAGGATAAAGTCATAAAACCATTAATAGTATGGGCACTTACCACACGAATGCTTAACTTCAAAGACGGTGATCATTCTTCTTTTTTGTTTTTCTTCCTAATTGATTCCTGCTGTAGTTATATTTTCGGAAATGTATGGGCAATATATAACTTATCTATACGTGTCTAATCTGATTTTTGGATCTATTTAGTAGTTTTAGATTTTGAGGATTCAAATAATGTAATAGTTGCCCACATGGGTGTGGTCGAGTGGTAGTGCAGAGGAGGGATTGGTCCACTAACGGGGAATCCGGGTTCGATTCCCGCTCTGCGCTGGTACTCGAAACATTTATCACGACCATGTGTGAAAGCTGGCACTGGACTTCGGTCTAGTTGAAAACATGTGTCGGCCTAGTTGAAAACCTGTGAGGAGGCATTGTCAGTTGGGCCAACTCACTCTAGGCAATAGTCGGAAGGCGCGAGGTCTTATTGGTTTGGCATATGGTAGCCAGTCCCCATCTCTACAGTAGGATGTCGACCAGACAGACTAGGTTATATAAAAAAAAAATAATAATAATAATAATGTACTGGTATAACTATATTTTAATGGTGATTTGTATGAATAGTCTATACTATTCTATACTATTTTGCAATTTGTTTGAGCTTCATTTCCTTTGTTTTTGGTATTGAGATTATTTGATTTGAAGGCAAAAAAGTAGAAAAGGATATAAGCAAAAATACATACGTGTTATGTTATTGTTAGATTTGTTATGTGTTCTATTTTTAAAAATAGACTTGTTATGTTATTTTTAAAAATAGACTTCCTACGTTCTTGGTGCGGTTATTGGCGTATGAAAAAAAAAATTCGGGTTTGTTTTTCAAACTTCAAAACATAATATACGTTAAAAAAATCAGTATTTTTTTGTACTAATACAAGTTTGAACCAATTAACGGTACCAGATTAATGTGAAAAACAAAATATGTAGGGTAATTATATTTGCAGTAAATCGAACCTGAATAAATAGTATAGTACTACTATTTTTCCCGCGAAAAAGGATAAAATCGTCCGATTTATGTGACTAAAGTTGGAAAAATCTAATTTCTCTATTTTCATGGCTATATAATATAGCCTATATTCTTCACACTTATCACCAAATTGGTTATCTACATAATTAACCCAAATTTTATTCACTTTTTAAAAAAAGAAATACCCTAAAATAGCACAAATTTTGTTTTTTTTTTTTCAGAACTAACTCTAAATTTAAAATTCTGAAAATAGCACAAATAATTATGTAAAAATATTTGTTTACCCAAAATAAAATTAAATATTATGTTTGGGTTCACTATTTTCAATTTAGAGTTTAGTTTTTTCCATTAGAAAATGATTTTAGATCATTTTAATATTAAATTTATGTTATTGTTGTCAAAATTTGTGCTATTATTGTCATTTTCAACTAATAATGCTAAATTTGAAACAAAAATTTTAAAATATGCTTTTTTGGTTAATTTTATTTTATTTTATTATTATTTTAGTTATATCTCTATTGACAAGTGATAAAGAGCAACCAAGCAAGACTTGGTCCGCGACACTCGATGATGATCCATCTAGCTTTTGCTCTCCCGCGTTTTACTCACCCAGTTTTCACCAGAGGTAAAGTTTGGATTTTTCATTCTGGGTTTCGAGTCTCTATCTTTCTCAAGAATAATCGACTTGATTTCTGTCGCGGGCCTGTTCATTTCGGCAATCTGGAGATTGTCCACATTTAGTTTGGAATTTCAGTATCTGTGACACTTCAATTTGAAAAAAAATTGGCCCCTGTTTCACTAATTTCCTAATTAACATCATTCGTTACCTAGAGATTTTTTCTTCTTCTTGCAATTGACAGGATTTGGGTCTAATGGAGGCGTGTTTCCGCATCAATCCCGAACAAAGAACCCAAGAGTAGCATTTTGCGCTGCGGATGATCAAATTGCCAATTCCAATTCGAAGAAGACAAGGTTCAGTTTTGTTTTTAGCTCCTTATGTGAAATGGCCTATGTATGTGTGTGTTTAAATCTGAGGTTCTTGAAAAAGTTTCCAACTTGGCATGTAGGTTAGGATTACACACCCTTGAAAGTTCAAATTCTGCAGTTTTATTATATGTATCAATTACGTTCCACAGGAAAGTAGTGGAGCATGTGTGTTTACTCAAAGCGAAAGAGGATTTATCTGATGAGGAAGAGAAAGATATGCTCGATTATCTTTACACTTCTCAGTATCAAATGAGAGGCATTGTCGCTATATCTGTAGGTGAGGCTCGTGGACTTAGGTGCCTTTGTCTCAGTCTAGATAGATAATAATCGCTTATCGATTCGATTTACTCTCACAGGTTGCATCGGTGATAGAAACAATGAAGATTACACGCACGCTCTCTTCATGCGATTCCAGAGTAAGGAAGACCTTGACAAGTTGTATGAGAACCCTTTCTTCTTGAAAGTTCTCAGTGAACATGTCACACCATTCTGCCATGTATGCCCTTGCATGTAAACGCCATTCCTCTCATTAGCTCCGTCTTCTCGTCTTCTTCTTCTTGTTCTTCTCTATTTAGATGTTTCGTTCTCGGGTTTTGATGTATCAGGGGATAGTTAATGTAGACTATGAATCAGAGGTCGAAGATGACATCCTTTCAATATTTCGAAAGGGCGAGGTATCATCAACTCATTTCATATTCAAAAAGTTTTTCTTTCACAAATCGTCAGTTTAGCTCTATAGGCTTTAGAGCCAAAGGTTTACTACTTTCTAGTTTCAAATTATGTAAACAGACCGAGTTTCTTCCCGTGGCAGGAGTACAACTATGGCGAAGAGTTTGTTCTTCTGGTTACTTTTGCTAAGAACGCTTCCGACAAGAACACTACAGATGCAATGGATTCTTTTGCACAGCTAACTTCATCTCTTCCATCATTAATTGTCCAGTCCACACAAGGTGCCTATGAAGAAAAGGAGTTTTTGCATTAGGAACTATACTTCAGACATTCATAATATCCATATATATATATAGCCAACCTCTAATCTCGATGTCCAGGTTCAAACTTTAATGATAGCAGTAAGGAATTCACACATGCAGCAGTAGTTCGATTCCGTTCCTGTAATCATTTTTCCTAATTTCCAAACAGTTTGAATTCCTCTGCTTTCTTCTTTCATTCTCCTCTCACTCTTGCTTATGGCAAATCCTGCAGTTGATGCCATGGAGATTTTCGTTGAGGGCAGAGAGTATAAAGATGTAAGATCTGCTCTTCAATTTCTCTCATATATATGATATATAAGTTAGATTGAATCGAGACTCTTTTCTTTCAGATGTGGAGGTCACAATTTGAGGCGTTTATGGAAAAAGCAGTAATTATTCATTTCTCTGTGGATCCCGTGGGTACCGACATCATGTGAGACATATCCCAAAACATTTCAACTTGACATGTAAAGATTTGGTTGCAGTGCATTATCAACAAAGTTGTCTCTATTCCTTCTGATACATCAAAACTTGTTGCAGTAAGATTTTTGGTTACAAAAACTATATCTGCAGTTAGAACAAACAAATAGTTTTTGTATGGAATCGATTGTTTTCGATACGAGCCTTGGGAGATAGCAAATATTAGGAAAGGCTACAACACTGGTTTGCTACAAGAATCTAATCATTTTCGGATCATCTTCTTGATTTTAAGTTTCAAATTGTGCTTTCCAAACTTCAAAAAGCGGATATACATGTTGTAAAAACGATATTTTTTTTGTCTTGAATAAATTTTACATTCGATTCAAAAAAAAAAAAATTTGGTTTTTGCATTTAAGGGAGAGAGTTAGTCGATGACGCGCTTAGAGGGCGAAGATAGACAATATTTCGTTTTGGTTGAGCTTTTTGGTGAGCCTTCATCATTAGAGTCAAAGTGAAAAAATTCAATGGCCTAAATTATCTAAACATTGAACTTGACATGCTAATATTTCAACCAATATAAGATTAGCTTATAAGATGTGGAGGTAACAACGTTAAATCCTTCTCTTCGTTTTATACTTGTCGGGATGATGATATGTGGATTCTAGACTCGAGAGAAACGGACCACACGTATTATATATGTACACCTTCTGATTTCTCTCAATTTGTTGATGCCAACAAAAAAAAAAATATATATATATATCGATTGCTAATGGAGTGTTAACCTCTGCTCGTTTAGTTGGTTGGTGGTCGGCTTGGCAACAGACTTAGCAAATTGAATAATAATAACTAGGATTTAAGCCGCGCTAATTATAGCGCGGTGTAATTTTTTAAAATAAATTATTTCGAAATTCACAAAAATTGCTTTTATATGAATTTTACAATATAGCTAACTAATGATTATTTATTATAGATAAATTATATAATTTGTAATAATTTGTTTATTTAATCCGTTTTGCAGTGAACTAAAATATTATTCGGGCTAACCCGCAAAAAATTATAATTTTAAAAACATAACTCTAATATGCATCGTTAAAAGACTATAGTTTTTGTGGTTAGTTTACGAAATTTTTTAAAAATATAGTTTTCTTATATCTAACTTTTTATAAAATTAATAAAATATTTTTCAACTTTTGTTTTGATATATATTAAAATAAAATATAATAAATTATAGGGAAAAATATATCAAGATTTTGAATATATATGAATTGATTATTATTTAAAAATATATAGTATTAAAAATAATTAAGAAATGAAATAATAAATAACACCTTTAATACAAAATATATACTTTCCATATTCTAATCAATAATTTTAAAAAACTATTATATATTTTCCTATTTCAATTATTATTTGTTATTTGTAATGACATTTCATGTAATAACTTACAAAACAAAGTTTATTTTTAAAAATGTCTTCTTAAATAATATTATAGAGATTAGAAGTAGCATGATACTTAATATTTTCTAAATGTCTTGGCGTTAGCAATAAATCTTAGATAACTGAGTACAGTTGCATATTGTTATAAATATTACACATCTGTTGACACGTAATAAATTATATAAATAGACGTCGACAAAACTAAGCTTTAAGAAAAAGATTACAACCAACTAATACTTGTGTTGTGCAAAGTGCAAGACAACACAATTACATATAAATTCTGTTTATTTTTTCTCTTAACAAAGAGATTGAAGTTTCTGAAAGGGGAACTCTTTTTTTCATGTTTCAAGCCATGAACACGACTCATATTTTTCTGTCAAACACGAACCTTTTAAGGTAATACTAATTATAATTAGTTCCATATTGATTTACTTTCTCCCATATTCATATCGATCAATTATCTCGAGCATATTTGTGATGAGATGATGTTTGGCTCCGGTCTTACGCCGTTCTTTGAGCTTGATCCTGCATAAAAGACCAATGATTAGTTAAAATTTTGCTTTTTAAGAAAAAAAACCAATGTTTTTTTGTAAGAAGCTTTTATAATTGTGATTTGTGACGTTGCTTTATGCATAAAAGACCGTTTGTGCTCGTAGTATGTAATATGAATGTTTAAAACGAATCACAACAAATATGTGAATATGTATGTATGCGTTTATCCTGTAAAAAACCATTTTCGTTTTCTTCATTTAAATAATCAATTTTCCTTGAATCACAAAATCTAAAAAATTTATAATCTTAATATCATAAACCTTCACCGTCGTTTTAAAGCCTAGTCGGAATTCACAAACTTTAGTTTAATCGCGAAATCTAAACCCAAACCCCAAATTCCAAAACTCTAATCCATTTAAGCCTCGTCGAAATTCACCACAGTCAAACCTTTTATCGGATCTTGTCAATCGTTTTATGTGTGAAGGTGCTGCTCGGAAGATAGGTCATAAAGAAAGAAAAAATCGTGAAGTAAATGTGTTTTATAACCAAGAGGTTGTAGTCGGATGGTTTTTATCCGGAGAAGATTCATCTATGTTGGTCCATGCCAGAGATCGAATTTCTCTGGATGTAAAATTATCAAATTAACTATCGGTCAAGTGGGGTATTATAAATGGGATGTGTCACTCCCGCTCGGGAGATTAGTCTGGACCTGTTAAGGATCTGAGATTACTTCCGAATCTAATAAAAAAAGAAGAAGTAAATATGATTTTTTTTTTTTTTTGGTTTCTGCGGAACCCGATAGCAAAAATTCGGTCGCAATATCATACATTGATCGATAGAATTCTTTCTGGTCAGTTCCCCTAATATATCCCCGTGAGATAAACGTGTTTCCGTCAACTTTTTTTTTATAAAAAAGGTTAGTTTCTACTTATACCCTAAAGAAAAGCCTTCTAAATATATATATTATCTCTTAAAACGGAGTTACTACTAATAGTTTCCCATAACAAATGTGGTATATGTGTTTCTCAAACATCGGTTATGCTAGTTTGGGCACCCTTCAACATATGAAGCGGGCAGGTATCATTACGAATTTACGACATTACCAATTTACCAAACTAGACCGATTCTGGTTAAGTCTTACAAGATAACTACTCCCGGCTCTCATTTGATCTAATTATAGAATTGTAATTATGCCATGCCAAACCATACAACTTAAATAAATATATGTATACAGATGTGTGCGTGTGCAGCAGAGATGGAAATGTTTTCCAGCGAAACTAATGAATAAAATTACGGTAGTAAATTGCAACGAAAAACGTTAATGATGATCACATTTAAAAATAAAAGTAGTTAAGGCAAATATTCGATAAAGGCATATATATAAAGATGAGTTGAACAAAGAAACATACCATGATAGTGGTGATGAGTCGCCGAAGAAGAAGCCATGGATACTTCTCTCTTTCTCGGCCCAATTTGTCCGCAGTTTCATCAAAGCTTCGTTTACATATAACTATATAAGTAAACGAATAATTAACAAATTACAGTTTTAGTTTAAATATAAGAAATCAAAGGATTGTATATTCGTTTAGTTAGGTATGTATATAAAGAATTATAGATATATACTAGAATAGTGATGAGCATGCTTACGGCTGATGAAGAATATGAAGATGATGGTGATAATAGAACAAGAACATAGAACTTCCAGGTTCATTGAACCTGGCTGCCTTTTTGTTCGCCCACAAAGGCGCGAAAGGAGGGGAAAAAACAAGAGTGTGGGTTGAGATTTATATATAGACGTGACAAGTTTAATTTCTCCTTTATTTTTTTATTTTTTTAAAAAAATACAATTACTTTTGCTTTTTCTTTTTTTCTTTGTTAAAAGTTTTTCATATTAAAATATTTTTGGGTTTTTTTTTCTTACAAGATACACGAAACAAAAAAAAAACAGAAAGCTTTAGTTTGTATTTACTATTTCTTTCGCTCATATAGGGTATATCAAAAAAAAAAAAAATTGTAGCTTTTGTTTGTTCTCATATCAAAAATTATATTCTTTTGAAATTACAAATTTTCTAGATCTTCAATTAGTAATTTGTTTTTTATAATCAAAATTTACCGTTGGTAAAACATATGAAATACGTAAATTACCTTTTTCATGCGTATTGCGTAACACAAAATACGCATTTCCATATTGAGTATAGTATTTGTATTACTGTGATTTGGATATATTTTATTTTTTTCATTTAATAACATATAACAAAATATGATTATGTATATATAAATAGCATGTAAGAAAATACTTATGAAATGGACTACTCATATGATTTTTCAGACGGCTTTTTAAAAAAAAAATACAGTTAAGAGAGAGATTGAGAATCTGATTCTCTGAATATCATTGTTCAGAAGTTTCTTGTGCCAATCAAATTTTAGCATGGCCTATAATTCCAGGTCAATTCATTAGTCAGGTTATATACTTTTTAATACCGTATCATTAATATAATAAAATTTAAAAGTAACAATAAAAAAAAATCACTTTGAATAGTTAGAATTTTAGAAAGGTGACCTACCTACAACACAGTCAAGTTCAAACAAATATAAATATACAAGATTGACACGTTGTTTAATTCATTACACCCAAGTTGGGTGACCCAACTTAATTGTGTTTAGGTCTTTTAGTTAGTGCTTCTCTTTTCATATTTTGACGTTTCTAGTTTTTTTTTTTCAATTAACGTTTACTAGTTAATTAATAATCTAAATATGTATAATTTGCTGTTACTTAATTAGTACTATTGCATTTTATAAACGTCATAGTTTAACAAAGTCAACATGTAACACACATATGGCTTCAATTGTTTGTTTTGTAATTGTTTTTGTTTTTATGTTTAATGTGTATGTTTAATGTTAGTTGATTATCAGAATAATCGAATAATGAATCATAAAACATCGAAATCATTGGAACAAGAAAACTCGTTAACTGATCAAACTAAAACGGAATTGTAAAACAGCTAAATAACAAAAGCTACTATTTAGTAGATGAATAAAGTTTTGTCTAATCTAGTTATAAAATTAAAACATGCGAGATGGATATAAAATCATTTGTTAATTTTCATGTTTTATTATTTCTTGCATTTTGCGGAATCACCTTTTCAAAAGGTGAAAACCTACATACTATTCAAACCCTAAATGAATTTATTTTTTATAAAGTTATTTGCTAAATATAAATCTATATGCCAACGAAAATCAAAGATTTTATTTTTTTAAAAAAATTGTATATAAAAATCTGAAATCTTTTACTTTTTATAAATATAAAATTTTACATAGAAACTTGAAATCAATAATTAATGTATGAAACAATCAAAACTCGTAACAGTTTTTAAAACGGCCTATGCGTATTATTTGTCGACCAAAAAGAGCAAAGAGAATCACTATGTCAAAGCCAAAACGAAAGAGAATTACTGATTCACTATGTCAATAAAGAGAAACACAAGTATATACTATATAGTAACAACCACATCTTTTAATGTCTTTATAGTTATTATATTTGGTATTCAATAGCCACAACGATTTTTTATACAAAGAAAACAGTAAGTGTAACACTTAGCCGACAAAGCTTCGTGTAAAAGTAGATCACGGTGACCATTCTATCCCTTTGATCACGTGCCCACCAAACCTTACAAGTTGCAACACTTGCAACCCAATATTGGCTTCTTCAGATTCTCTGTTTTTTTTGTCAATCATTTTTTTTGGTCTCTTAGACAATTCAACCAAAATAAAGAGATTATAATTATGATTTTTGATAATTATATATTTTGCATGTTTTAAAATTTTATTTTTTATAGGTTTTAAATTTTATTTTGTACAATTTTTAGGATATTTTCATGTATTTGAATCTCATTTAGTATTGTCTTGTATTTTGGATGTTCTAGGTTATTTTGTTTTTTCTCTTTTTATGTTTAATTAGGTGTTTGAGAGTGGCTTGGATCAAATTAGATACATAGTTTGAAAAATGATGAAGAGATATACTTTTAGATGCGAACGAGTAAAAGGTTAATGCATAGTCAAAAAGATATATCTGAAAGATTGAATCAAGTGAAGGTCTTAACAATGTCCTATGGAGTTCAAATTTGGATACAATATATGAGATTGAGTTACATTTCTAATGGAAATATTAAATCATTCCGAGTTGTATTTCAAAAATTGTCACTAATTTAGAGATATTTGCATCCTAAGTAGCTTTTTCAAAGTTTACTTCCAATTTTGTCACTTTTTTTTTTGTTTTTTTGTGTGTAAAATGATGATTTTGCCTCTATCTCCTATTCATCTGTATACTATACACAGTTGATTTCGTGCAATATTGTACAAGGCACAACTAGAAAATCAAGATGTGTATAGTATAATAAGTGTTAGTTCTCAAATTAAGTTTAGAAAATGTTATAAACTTTATAAAATTTTCAAAAAATAATAAAATAGCCAATACTCCCTAATTTAACTAATACATATAATTCTGCTACAAAGAGGAAAGTGTCTGAAAATGAAAACTCTTTGGTGTTGATGGGATTGGTCAGTTGACCAATCTATATGAGACCATATGCAATAGGTAGGCAATTAATGTGTATCTGCACCCAATAGAAAGGAAATAAAAAAGATAAATTGCCAACTGACGGGTGAAAGGCAAATTTTCACTTCCCATGAATTCTGACTAGTCCCACCAAAATAATGACGTGGTGATTTCTAATTCGCTGGTTGTATTTATTTTTTCTTTTCTCCATTTTTCTTAAATGCTATTTTTACCTAATAATATATCAAAATTAAAATTTTTTCTCACAATTTTTTTTTTGAAACATCTATAAATAGAGCTTATGTTTATAACATTTGGACACCAAAAAAATCTCAAGATTTAACACGACAAAGCGAAATAGATTCGTTGGAGCTTATGTTAGAGCTTTAATCTCAAGATTTAACATCTATATATAAATAGTGCTTATGTTATATGATGGAGTGATGTGGAGGAAAAAGAAAATGAGTTGGAGGAAAGAGAAAATGATTTGTTTTTCTATTGTGGAGTTGAGTGTGAATTGAAAAAATGAAATGATGTGGAGGGAGAATAAAGTAATGTGGAGGGAATATATGATGAGAAATTTCCCTTCCTACTGGAGATGGTCTGACTGATCGAGGTTACATTCTATGTTAAATTCGGGTTTGACCCATATATTTTGGGTTGATCCATATTTTCAAGAGTGATCCGATAATTTTTGTTGTCTTTCTATAAATTTTTATCTAAATATATTAAAACATAAGTTTTCTTCTCTCTAGTTGAGTTTTGAGATCTAAACAATGTTCATACATTTGGATCAAAATCTTCATATTTATATACCAACTAGTGAAGAATTTCTTCACATTTATCCTTCATATAGGTTGATCTAACATATTCATAATGTTTATGCATTTTTTTTATGCAAAGGGGAATCATTCACTAACCATCTTCATGTTTTGCCTTTTCATAAAAAAATATCAAAACTATTTTTATGTTTATGTATTTTATTTTGCCTTGTATTATGTTTAGTATTTAGTTTGATCGTGGATATTACTAGATTAGGATAGAGTGATGGTTAGATGATATGGTTGGTTGCTTCTTGATTTTTGTTAGATCCGTCATACATATTAATGTAACATATTCATATGATAAAATAACTAAATTTTGATTTTTTTTTTTTTTAAATACAAATTTATTTTAAGTGTTTTGTGTCTTTTATTTATTTTACTTATAGGGAAAATCGCATAAACAACCATCAAAGTGGCAGCTACTAACACTTTAAACTTCCACAGTTTTAAACTATCACTATAAACCCTCAACTTGAAATTTTTAACATAATAAACCCTCAAAATGGATCCCGAATACGCGCTGCAGATTTTTTAAACGGTATAGTTGACTCCGTTAACAGTAAAATTTAAAACCGTTAAAAATTCAAATTCCTCCGTTAACAGACTTTTAAAATGTGGTTTATTCAATAAAAATAAAAATTAATTAATAAAATAATAAATAAACAATAAAACCACAAAACCCCCAATTCGATTTAGGGTTCATCGTGATTTAAGGTTCAGTCACCCAGAAAAAAAAATTCCAGTGTGATAATATCGAATTAGCGATTGCAGAGAAAGGAGAAAGTAGGAGTAGTTAATCCGAGCTCAAGCTGTCGTGAATCGAGAGCTCAATCCCAGAGCCCAAGCCACATCGAATACAAGATCTCAATATGAGAGTTCAAGTCGAAATGAGGTAACTGGTGTTTCGAATTTTCTGTTTCGATTTGATTTTGTGGGCTTAGGGTTCTTAATTATTCTTCTCTTTCATTGTTATGGGTATGTTCACTAATTTTCTGGGTTTGGTTTTGATTTTGGTTTATCCCGAGTAAACCATGTCAAGCGATTCTCTCCATGTGGGATTTCAAGCTTCTCGGTCTTTTGATTTTGGGTGAAATTAGCTTTTTCCAAGATTTATTAGTTCTCGGTTTTATGATTTCAACATCATTTGCAGGATTTCGTTCAATCAAAATTTTGAGACTTGTAGTATTTGTTACGGGTTTGTGTCTGATTAACATCCAACTTCACTCTGATTTTGTTAGATCGTGTTCATAATCGTTCCGAGTGAAAAAGTGAAGGCGATACGATTTCGGTTAAGTGATTATCGCGGAACTGAAGAGGTTTTCGCTTTTCGCGAGATATGGGATTGGTCCGGCGAATTGTTTCTTCTTGAGCCACACTTGCGACAACGACGTCATACCAGAAAGCACTTCTAGAGATTCTGAATTGAAGATTTCGCAAGCGACGAAGGTAACGGTCCGGTGATGTAGTTGTAAGAGAGGCATAGAATTTTGAGAGAATTAATGTCTTCCGAGAATCGGGCACGATTTTGTTGTTGTTTTCCTTCTTTTTCATGAAGACGTCGGAATTTGTTGAGGAATCGTCGATGGAGTGATAGATTTGGTTAAGGAGAGAGGAGGAGAAGGAAGGATGACGATAA
>PKML01054978.1:0-151586 GCA_002933935.1 Eutrema yunnanense
TTAGATTTTTTCTCTTTTTCGGCTGCTCCTCTTTTCGCCTTCTGTTCGCTTTCTGCCAGCCACTCTTCCTCTTCTTCGCGAATAAGTTCTTCTTGCCTTTTCCATGCAATAGCTTCTTGGTATGCAACGTCAATTTTGTTGCTGCATTTCTCAAAAAGATTGCAGTGCGATACATGAGGTACATCTAAGAACACAAAGACACAACAATACCAGAAGACCAGAAATACAAAACAAACACTATCAGCTGTTTCAGCTTGTAAGCAAGCACATACTTTGTTTACTCTTTAGGTTTGAGCTTGTAAACAAAGTATGTGCTTGCTTATAAATTGATTTGCATTTAAATTTCAAACCTAGAGATAAATTATGACATATTACCTGAAGATATGTGCAAGAACAAATATCTCTACAGTCCGTCTACCCAACTCAGTTAAACGATTCTCATCACGCTTTATGGCTTCTGTCCTGAATTCCCCGGCATTCTCATCCTACATTCGGATGGAAGCATAAAATATATACATATATATATATATATATATATATATATTAATATCTGACATGGAGACAAGTGCTCATGCTTCAAGCACTTTTACATGGATGATAAAAATCAAAATGCACTACCGCACAGGATAATAAACCATGAATTCAACAAGTACAATACATAATGTATGAAACTAACCTTCGTACGGTTTTGAGGACCCTTTTCCCCTTTTGGAGGCAATGGCTCCAGAGCAGCCCTCTCTAGGAGTAACAGCACATCATCAACTAATACAAACATATCTTTGTCCACGCTAACAACTGGAGCTGGCAATTCTTCGGCATCTATCAGTCTCGGACTACTTTTCTTATTCTTAGTTTGGCCTTCAAGAGCTTTCAACCCACTATACAAGGAATCCATCACCAAAGTGGATGTAACTTCCTTCTCGATGAAGAAGTTTCTTACAACTATTTTTAAAATCACATCCATTTTCTCTCGGGACATCTGACGCCTTGAATTTTGGTCCAACCCTAACCAGAAGGTACCAAAGCTGCACAACAAAATTAACAATACATTCAGGCCTCCGCAACAGCTACTCAAGATTTCATTTCTGGAATCTGAGGAGATGAGTGTAAATGTGGAATACCTTTTCCATTTTGCCTTGTCCTCTATCAACCTACGAAGCTTGCTTCTTTTCTCTTCCAAAAACCGCCAGCAAATTTGCTCTACATTTGACAAATATACCCTAACAACTTCCCTCCTATACTGACAAAAAAGGCAGCGAAAAGGTCGGTCCACCCTCTCTCTGCAAAAACCAATGTACAGTAATTATCCACAATGCAGAAAAAAAAAATTTAAGCGTAAATGATATTGCAATGTGTATGGTTGGGAAAGTTTTAAACATGTGGATGTATGTTAATGGCGATATATGACACATGACTTTAGGTAAACTCAATCTTGCATTTACCTGATCACCTGAACTTGAGCCTTAATAATAAGAGAGTCAGAATCATCTATGAACCCGTCCTGTAATTTAGGTATCTCTATAAACTTTTTCCATCCCCAATCATGCTCTTTCTTCCAAAACCGGTGTAATGTATCTGCAAGAAATGTGTTCAGTTTGTCTGTGTAATGGGATGCAGGCAAATTATAAGAAGCAAAAGGTAACCTGAATGCTTCGATTTCTTTGGATCTTTATTCACCGCAGCTATAGTAAACTGAGCAAAATGACTCCAGCCTGTCTCAAAGATAACAGAGAAACCTAAATGATAACGTTTCCAAGTCGAGAGAGGAAACGGAGAACAAGCAAACAACAATACTCACCTGGAAGAAGTTTCTCATGGTTTGCAACACAGAGAAACAAAGAGAGATGGTTGCAAACATCACACCCTTGTGGATAAATTAAAATATACCTGCCATGAGAGGAATATGAAACTTTTTCGTAAATATTTTAGCATGCATAAGGAAAAAAAATACACAACTAGGTTTAGTAATTACAAGAATTTCAATCTTATTATTATGATAACTGATTGAGTAGGCTTCTGAGAGACTATATATATATGGAAGGAGAACGAAAATATATCATTTACCATTTGTAGCCCCCCACTTCAAAAACATCGCCACGGAGCTCCCTTTTGTTGATTTCTGAAAAGTTCTTGATCTCCCACGTTTCTTTCCCATATAGTTCAGAAGGTTTTAATCCTAGGAATAAGGGAAAAAAATCGAATAAAACGCCACGAGCCACACATGGTAATACCGCAAAAAGCCAAAAAACAAGGCAAGTCATTCGAGAATATAACATTTAACGAATAAAGAGGATCGTTACATGCAGCTAAACAACATTCATGAAATCCTAACATGCAAAAAAAAAAACATACCAAAATCATCAGCATCATCAATGCAATTAGGAGAATCCAGAGCCAGATCAATACAAGGATGACTCGTAAACACCAATGCATGTGAAAAATTAAGTTCTTTCGAATTTAAGGGGGAAAATAAACAGATTTAGAAAGGAAATCATAATCCATTAAACGTTTCCACGCCACAGAAAAGAGATCGCAATTTGAGTCTTAATTCTCTAGGAATAACCAGAATTGATCTCAAGTGTAAAAAAGGCAAGTCATTCAAGAATATAACATGTAATGAATAAAGGGACTCGTTTCATGCAGCTAAACAACATTCATGAAAACCTAACATGCAAAAAAAAAAAGAACATACCAAAATCATCAGCATCATCAATGTCCCAGTACGGGGGCGATGTCGAAGGAGTCCCATTCTCCACTTGATCAGATGACCGCCACTCCGCGAGTGCTTCGGCTGATTGACTTCTTCGTTCATTTGAATTCTCCTCCACTGATCTCCCTGCTCCAGAATCTTCATTAGTAGTCTCGGACATTCCTCTAAAGCTGATCTCTCTTTCAAACTACGCAAATTAAAGGATTTGAGCATATAAATTAGATCATAATTCCGCCATCTGAATGTAGTCTAAATCAAATTGTCAAACTGTTTTATTTGGCGACTGAAATAAACAAATGAACAAGCTGAAGAATTATAGCTGAAGTGGATCATGAAAACTGTTTAAATCACTCAATCACTCACAGTCCAAAGACATGGAAACATCTTATGGCTCAAATCAATACATCAAAACCCCCACAACGAGAATGAGAATAAACCCTACAAACCAATCTTACAAAAATCGAAATGCAAGATGACCAATCAATTCATTTCTATCAGCTAAATCTCCAGAATTAGAATCAATTGCAAAAAAGAGAAAAAACAAAAAAAACCCACAACATCAGATAAGCAATAAGAATAAACCCTAAAACCAATCTTACAAAAATCGAAATGCAAGAGGACCAATCAATTCATAACACTATAAACTAAATCTCCAGAATTACAATCCATTGCCAGAAAACAAAAAAAAAAAACAAAAAACCCATCGAAAACCAGGAAAAACAAAAAATCTCGGAAGAAATCAGCGATCGGAAAACCAAAACCGCACAAACGAAAACCAGGAATTGGAAATCGGAAACCTAAGCCTTGGAAAATCCGAATAATAAAGGAAGCGAGATTGAAGCCGTGTAGATCGAAGAGAACCTGAGATGGTGGAAGAAAGAGCACAAATCTTAATCGGCGAATGGCAGCTCCTCAAGCGTTTTCTAGAGAGAGAGAACAAAAGAGAGAGAGACGGAAGAGAGAGAAATGGAGGAGGTCGTAAGAAAGAAGAAAAACACAGCGAAAGAGAAGAACGAAAAAACCCTTAATTTATAAACAAAAAATGAAATTATTTTAATAGTTTTATGACATATATAACGTTCATCTTTCATTTTTTTCTGCATTTGCTAGCACAAGTAAAGACGATGAAACCAAATGGCAAAACTTAACAATTGGTGTCGCTTTATGGATTAGTATCGTTTACGTTTTCAAATTATTGATAACTTTTTTTTTCTACAAAAACTAAACAATTGGTGTCTATGGAACTAATTAAAGGAAAGAGATGATATATTTTGTTAAAAAAGTTATAAATAAAAACTCGCGTAAATCACGCGAAAAATTATTTTATAATAAAAGAGTATATATAATTCGTAATTATATATATAATTAACGAACTAAAAAAAATGATATTAACGTTTTACTTTTTTATAAAAAAAATTTGTGTTACTTGTTAAAAAAACTACGTAAATGACGTGCGAAATTTTATATAGGAAATTGTGTTACTTTCCTAAAGGCTGTGCGCTAATTTTTGCAACAACTCATGATCTGAATCATCACCATTATTCCATTGTCTTTGGTGTAATTGATGGAATAATGGTGATGATTCCAATACTAATATTAATAAAATGAAAATGGCAACAATTTTTGCAACCAGCTATGGAAAAGGAGAATACTTAATGACATACAATTGCAGGCAAGTTTTTGGTAGTGTATTAGTAAAATGGTGCTATTTTGGATTTGTTTATATAGGTTTTAAATGGGGGAGGTTAGTTGTTAAATTTAGAGATAATTTAATGAATATATAAAAGTTGTTCTTATATTTAAGAGATGAAACCAAATGGCAAAAATAATCTAGTAATTTTTCTTTATTGATTAATATCATTTATGTTTTCAAATTATTAATATTTTTTCTCCAAAGAACGAAACAATTGTTGTCTAAAGAACTAATTCAAATTATTAATATTTATTAAGTTTTATGTGGGCTGTAGAGAGTCTTAAAAGCTTGCATTTCAAGCAAGTAATTTTTGAAGCTGCCTCTCCCCAGGTCAGAGAAGTCTTCCTACATCCCCATAACTATCCTGAGTTTCTCGAAATCGTATCGAAGATCTTCGATCACCTCCGATCCTTTGATTTTTGGAGCTTCGAGCACACCTCCTTGAATGGCAACAGATCTGCAGATGCTATTGCCACCAGCGTTACGAGGGACAATAGACACCAATCATATGTTGCGAGGAATGACCCTTTTTGGCTTCGAAGCCTCCTCTCTGTTCAGGCAGTTGTAGCTTAACTGGTCGATGCTTCCACTTTGCTCCCTTTACCAACACATTTCAGGATTATTTTCATCCTTATACTTGGTGTTTGGTCCTCTAATTATTTTGTATGATGCCTACTGGCATTTTTCTTCTGTTTGTTATATGGGTTTTACCCTGCACTCTCTTTTGTAGTTCTTTTGAATTTCTTGAATAATAAATGAAGCGTTAAAAAAAAAAAGAACTAATTAAAGGAAAGAGACATTAACATTTTTTACTCAGAAATGTATTTTTGGTATTTATTTTTTAAAAATTTAAAATACATGGGAAATAAATAAAAAAGAGTATTTATCATTCGTTATTTTATATATAACTAGGTAATAGTCCGCGCGATACACGAATTTATGTGATATATATAGTAGATATAAACACTAAAATCTATCAAAAGAACTAAATAAATGTGGTATTGACTTTTTAGGGTAATATGAAAATTGTGTTACTTTTTTTTTTTGTTAAAAGGGCTTTCATTAAACATATTTTTTTTGGGTTTACACATTTACAGAAGATAAAAAGACAGTGGAAAAAAAACAAACTAGAAAAACCCAGAAGGGGAAAGAAAAAGAAAATTGTGTTACTTATTAAAAACATTACATAAATGATGCAAGCAAATGTTTTATATATAAATATTTATGACTTTTAACTTATAAATAATTTAAACTTTGAACAAACTATAATATTTAACGTACAATAAAGCGGAAATTATAAGATATGCATCCAAAAGGCAAAAGAATAGCTGAGACGAGCTATGCAAAAGGAGAATATTTGATGAGAATTGCATATAAGTTTCTGGTAAAAACGGTGCTACTTTATATCAGTTTATATAGATTCTAAACTATTAGTTGTTAAATTTAGGGATAAGTTAATGAATACTATAAGAGTTTTCGAGTTGTTGATTATATTTTTTCTGGCTGTGAGCTTTAAAGTTAGATGACAAAAACTATTATGTTGGCATTTCAAGTGTTAGGAGATTGACTCTTACTTCTTAAGTCACTGCATGCAAGCAAAACTATATTTTATATTGAATTTAGTTTATAAATTTATTTTTTTATTTTCCCATTTTGCTTGTTCTCTCTTTTTTTCCACCGATCTCACCTTATTCATTCACCTATTGCCCAATATGTCATCATCTGAAAGAAAAGGCTTCGAGAACGATTAGTGCAGAACCCTAATTTTCAATTTCAACTTAGGTTTTCATAATTCTAGATCTATGTCTTCATCTGTATAATGAAAAAGCATTTCTCGATTTTGGGGTACTTCCTTTCTTATAATATGTGTCTCGCACGACTGCGTCCAAACCTTTGTGTGGATTTGCTTACTTTCTTGCAGGCTTTGGTGTTTGAGCATTTTCTTCCGCCCATTTTTGTTTTTTATTCGATGGTGTTTTATGCGGACTGTTCTCACTTGCTACTACAAACACCGTGGACTTCGAATTAGGGGATACTTTGCTCGAGAACATTTGACCAGCCTCAAACCGGTCAACACTAGATGGCACAACTTTAAGAGGACTTTGGAGGGCAGTGTGAAAAAAACATCACAAGTCCCACCTCTGCTTCCAAAAGTTACAAACAGATTAACACTTTTGTCTCCTTTCCGGATCTCCAGGAAATTTCGTAGGCCTGAATCTGTGCTAAACGCAATTGGGGGGTTGTGTGTGCCTTGTAACACAGTCATACCCGCCGGGACACAGTAAGTGACAACATCTTTGATATTCTCGGCGACACTAAATTCGTTTATTACGGATGCTAACAACATTTGTATTCATTTTCACTATCACTCAGATCAATGAAATCCCAGCCTAGTGCGCTACCACAAGTCCATTCTCCACAAAGAACCAAAACTAGATTGGGCCCGTCTGCACATATATAAGATAACTCAAATGAAAACGGTAATATAAGTACAAACTCATATATAATGCTTCATAGCACTCTTTAAACCCACTCAACGAAATATTCAATTTTGTTTATCCTTTTCTACAAGATCGATAATTTTTTTTCTATTATAACTACCTGTTACTTTATTTGTCTATAGAAATTAATTGTGACCTAAGTTCTCATTTATGGATAGCAGATAATAAATTTACTTACCTCCATTAGCAGAAAAAAAAACCGTACTCAGCGTGAATCTCTTATCGAATTGAAACTTGAAGAAGTTTTGATCTTCCTTACCTCTGTACACTCAGAAATTTCTCTTTTCTTACCCCTCTCTCTCTCTCCAAATGAAGCAGCATGTACTGACCATATTATATAAAAATATCGGCTATTGTTTTTAATGTACCAATTGTTAATTTTACTTTTGGGTTTATAAAATTCATTTTAACGTGACGCATCCCTTTTTGGATGTAACAGTCGCCGAATCAATCAGAATTTTCTGCATCAAGTGTCAGGTGGACATAGTGGTTTCAATGGTATTTTAGTCCGATCAGGTAGTACACAATAGAACAAGTGTTACATCGTTTGGGAACATTTGGAAAGTGCTAAAAAACTATATGTGTTTTTAAAAAGTGACCACATGTGCAAGAATCCCTAAATTATATTAAAATATCGGCTATTGCTTTTAATGTACCAATTGTTAATTTTACTTTTGGGTTTATTCAAAAATTTAATTTAACGCGACGCAACCCTTTTTGGATGTAACAGTTGCCAAATCAATCAGAACTTTATGCATTAAGTGTCAGGTCGACATAGTGGTTTCAAGGGTACTTTGGTCCGATCATGTAATATACAATAGAATAAGTGTTACGTCGTTTGTGAACATTTGGAAAGTGCTAAAAAACTATATGTGTTTTTAAAAAGTGACCACAAGTGCAAGAATCCCTAAATCTATTAATACCTTAATGAATACATTTAAACCAAAAAAAACTTAATGAATACATTAAAGTTGTTCTTATATTTAAGAGTTTTTGAGTTGTTGATTTTATTTCTTTCGTGGTCGGGAGTATTAACGTTAGATGGCAAAAACTACTACTCCCTCCGCACAATAAGTGTCGTTTAAGGATTTATTTTTTCATGTTTCATAATAGGTGTCACTTTAGATTTTCAATGCAAATTTTGATCCAAAATACCTAATTTAATCTCAATTCTAATGAAGAATTCCAAGAGTTATATATATTTTAAGGGTATTATTGAATTATTAATATGTTTTATTAATTTGTGTACAAAGTGTCAAAACGACACTTATTATGAAACAAAAAAATATATGCTAGAATTTACAGTGTTAGGAATTCGACTTTTGTTTTTTAAGTCATTGCATGCAAGAAAAAATATTTCTTTATAGGGATTATTTGCTATTTTATCACTTTTTAAAAATTGACCACATGTGCAAGAATCCCTAAATTATATAAAAATATTAGCTACTGCTTTTAATGTACCAATTGCTAAATTTACTTTTGGGTTTATTCAAAAATTTATTTTAACGCGACGCAACCCTTTTTGGATGTAACAGTTGCCGAACCAATCAGAACTTTATGCATTAAGTGTCAGGTGGCCATAGTGATTTCAAGGGTACTTTGGTCCGATCATGTAGTATACAGTAGAATAAGTGTTACGTCGTTTGGGAACATTTGGAAAGTGCTAAAAAACTATATGTGTTTTTAAAAAGTGACCACACGTGCAAGAATACCTACATCTATTGATAACTTAATGAATACATTTAAACCAAAAAAAACTTAATGAATACATTAAAGTTGTTCTTATATTTAAGAGTTTTCGAGTTGTTGATTTTATTTCTTTCGTGGTAGGGAGCATTAAAGTTAGATGGCAAAAACTACTCACTCCGCACAATAAGTGTCGTTTAAGAGGTTTTTTCATGTTTCATAATAGGTGTCACTTTAGATTTTCAATAAAAATTTTGACCCAAAATACCTAATTTAATCTCAGTTCTAATGAAGAATTCCAAGAGTTATATATATCTTAAGGGTATTATTGAATTTTTAATATGTTTTATTAATTTGTGTACAAAGTGTCAAAACGACACTTATTATTAAACAAAAAGAATATATGCTAGAATTTCTAGTGTTAGGAATTCGACTTTTGTTTTTTAAGTCATTGCATGCAAGAAAACATTTTTTTTTATAGGGATTATTTGCAATTTTGTCACTTTTTAAAAAGTGACCACATGTGCAAGAATCCCTAAATTATATAAAAATATCGGCTACTGCTTTTAATGTACCAATTGTTAATTTTACTTTTGGGTTTATTCAAAAATTCATTTTAACGCGACCAACCCCTTTTTGGAAGTAACAGTTGTCGAATCAATCAGAACTTTATGCATCAAGTGTCAAGTGGACATAGTGGTTTCATGGGTATTTTGGTCGGATCAGGTAGTACACAATAGAATAAGTGTTACATCGTTTGGGAACATTTAGAAAGTGTTAAAAAACTATATGTGTTTTTAAAAAGTGACCACACCCGCAAGAATCCCTAAATCTATTGATAACTTAATGAATACATTTAAACCCAAAAAAAATTAATGTATACATTAAAGTTGTTCTTATATTTAAGAGTTTCCGAGTTGTTGATTTTATTTTTTTCTTGGTCGGGAGCATTAAAGTTAGATGGCAAAAACTACTACACCCTCCGCACAATAAGTGTCGTTTAAGGGTTTTTTGTTCATGTTTCATAATAGGTGTCACTTTAAATTTTCAATGCAAATTTTGATACAAAATACCTAATTTAATCTCAGTTCTAATGAAGAATTCCAAGAGTTATATATATTTTAAGGGTATTATTGAATTTTTAATATGTTTTATTAATTTGTGTACAAAGTGTCAAAACGACACTTATTATGAAACACAAAGAATATATGCTAGAAATTCTAGTGTTAGGAATTCGACTTTTGTTTTTAACTCATGGCATGCAAGAACAAATATTTTTTTATAGGGATTATTTCCTATTTGGTCACTTTTTTAAAAGTGACCACATGTGCAAGAATCCCTAAATTATATAAAAATATCGGCTATTGTTTTTAATGTACCAATTGTTAATTTTACTTTTAGGTTTATTCAAAAATTCATTTTAACGCGACGCAACCCTTTTTGGATGTAACAGTTGCCGAATCAATCAGAACTTTATGCATCAAGTGTCAGGTGGACATAGTGGTTTCAAGGGTATTTTGGTCCGATCAGGTAGTACACGGTAGAATAAGTGTTACATCGTTTGGGAACATTTGGAAAGTGGTAAAAAACTATATGTGTTTTTAAAAAGTGACCACATGTGCAAGAATCCCTAAATTATATAAAAATATCGGCTACAGCTTTTAATGTACCAATTATTAATTTTACTTTTGGGTTTATTCAAAAATTTATTTTAACGCGACGCAACCCTTTTTGGATGTAACAGTTGCCGAATCAATTAGAACTTTATGCATCAAGTGTCAGGTGGACACAGTGGTTTCAAGGGTATTTTGGTCCGATCTGGTAGTACACAGTAGAATAAGTGTTACATTGTTTGGGAACATTTGGAAAATGCTAAAAAACTATATGTGTTTTTAAAAAGTGACCACATGTGCAAGAATCCCTAAATTATATAAAAATATCGGCTACTGTTTTTAATGTACCAATTGTTATTTTTACTTTTGGGTTTATTCAAAAAATTATTTCAACGCGATGTAACCCTTTTTGGATGTAACAGTTGCCGAATCAATCAGAACATTATGCATCAAGTGTCAAGTGGACATAGTAGTTTCAAGGATATTTTGGTCCGATCAGGTAGTACACATTATAATAAGTGTTACATCGTTTGGGAACATTTGGAAAATGCTAAAAAACTATATGTGTTTTTTAAAAAGTGACCACACGTGCAAGAATCCCTAAATCTATTGATAACCTAATGAATACATTTAAACAAAAAAAAAACTTAATGTATACATTAAAGTTGTTCTTATATTTAAGAGTTTCCGAGTTGTTGATTTTAATTTTTTCTTGGTCAGGAGCATTAAAGTTAGATGGCAAAAACTACTACACCCTCCGCACAATAAGTGTCGTTTAAGGGTTTTTTGTTCATGTTTCATAATAGGTGTCACTTTAGATTTTCAATGCAAATTTTGACACAAAATACTTAATTTAATCTCAGTTCTAATGAAGAATTCCAAGAGTTATATATATTTTAAGGGTATTATTGAATTTTTAATATGTTTTATTAATTTGTGTACAAAGTGTCAAAACGACACTTATTATGAAACACAAAGAATATATGCTAGAATTTCTAGTGTTAGGAATTCGACTTTTGTTTTTAACTCATGGCATGCAAGAACAAATATTTTTTTATAGGGATTATTTCCTATTTGGTCACTTTTTTAAAAGTGACCACATGCGCAAGAATCCCTAAATTATATAAAAATATCGGCTATTGCTTTTAATGTAACAATTGTTAATTTTACTTTTAGGTTTATTCAAAAATTTATTTTAACGCGACGCAACCCTTTTTGGATGTAACAGTTGCGGAATCAATCAGAACTTTATGCATCAAGTGTCAGGTGGACATAGTGGTTTCAAGGGTATTTTGGTCCGATCAGGTAGTACACGGTAGAATAAGTGTTACATCGTTTGGGAACATTTGGAAAGTGCTAAAAAGCTATATGTGTTTTTAAAAAGTGACCACATGTGCAAGAATACCTAAATTATATAAAAATATCGGCTACTGCTTTTAATGTACCAATTATTAATTTTACTTTTGGGTTTACTCAAAAATTTATTTTAACGCGACGCAACCCTTTTTGGATGTAACAGTTGCCGAATCAATTAGAACTTTATGCATCAAGTGTCAGGTGGACATAGTGGTTTCAAGGGTATTTTGGTCCGATCTGGTAGTACACGGTAGAATAAGTGTTACATCGTTTGGGAACATTTGGAAAGTGCTAAAAAGCTATATGTGTTTTTAAAAAGTGACCACATGTGCAAGAATACCTAAATTATATAAAAATATCGGCTACTGCTTTTAATGTACCAATTATTAATTTTACTTTTGGGTTTACTCAAAAATTTATTTTAACGCGACGCAACCCTTTTTGGATGTAACAGTTGCCGAATCAATTAGAACTTTATGCATCAAGTGTCAGGTGGACATAGTGGTTTCAAGGGTATTTTGGTCCGATCTGGTAGTACACAGTAGAATAAGTGTTACATTGTTTGGGAACATTTGGAAAATGCTAAAAAACTATATGTGTTTTTAAAAAGTGACCACATGTGCAAGAATCCCTAAATTATATAAAAATATCGGCTACTGTTTTTAATGTACCAATTGTTATTTTTACTTTTGGGTTTATTCAAAAAATTATTTTAACGCGACGTAACCCTTTTTGGATGTAACAGTTGCCGAATCAATCAGAACATTATGCATCAAGTGTCAAGTGGACATAGTAGTTTCAAGGATATTTTGGTCCGATCAGGTAGTACACATTATAATAAGTGTTACATCGTTTGGGAACATTTGGAAAATGCTAAAAACCTATATGTGTTTTTTAAAAAGTGACCACACGCGCAAGAATCCCTAAATCTATTGATAACCTAATGAATACATTTAAACTAAAAAAAACTTAATGTATACATTAAAGTTGTTCTTATATTTAAGAGTTTCCGAGTTGTTGATTTTAATTTTTTCTTGGTCGGGAGCATTAAAGTTAGATGGCAAAAACTACTACACCCTCCGCACAATAAGTGTCGTTTAAGGGTTTTTTGTTCATGTTTCATAATAGGTGTCACTTTAGATTTTCAATGCAAATTTTGACACAAAATACTCAATTTAATCTCAGTTCTAATGAAGAATTCCAAGAGTTATATATATTTTAAGGGTATTATTGAATTTTTAATATGTTTTATTAATTTGTGTACAAAGTGTCAAAACGACACTTATTATGAAACACAAAGAATATATGCTAGAATTTCTAGTGTTAGGAATTCGACTTTTGTTTTTAACTCATGGCATGCAAGAACAAATATTTTTTTATAGGGATTATTTCCTATTTGGTCACTTTTTTAAAAGTGACCACATGCGCAAGAATCCCTAAATTATATAAAAATATCGGCTATTGCTTTTAATGTACCAATTGTTAATTTTACTTTTAGGTTTATTCAAAAATTTATTTTAACGCGACGCAACCCTTTTTGGATGTAACAGTTGCCGAATCAATCAGAACTTTATGCATCAAGTGTCAGGTGGACATAGTGGTTTCAAGGGTATTTTGGTCCGATCAGGTAGTACACGGTAGAATAAGTGTTACATCGTTTAGGAACATTTGGAAAGTGCTAAAAAGCTATATGTGTTTTTAAAAAGTGACCACATGTACAAGAATACCTAAATTATATAAAAATATCGGCTACTGCTTTTAATGTACCAATCGTTAATTTTACTTTTGGGTTTATTCAAAAATTCCTTTTAACGCGACGCAACTCTTTTTGGATGTAACAGTTGCCAAATCAATCAGAACTTTATGCATCAAGTGTCAGGTAGACATAGTGGTTTCAAGGGTATTTTGGTTCGATCATGTAGTACACAGTAGAATAAGTGGTACATCGTTTGTGAACATTTTGAAAGTGCTAAAAAACTATATGTGTTATTAAAAAATGACCACATGTGCAACAATCCCTAAATTATATAAAAATATCGGCTACTGCTTTTAATGTACCAATTATTAATTTTACTTATGGGTTTATTGAAAAAATCATTTTAACGCGACCAATCCCTTTTTGGAAGTAACAGTTGTCAAATCAATCAGAACTTTATGCATCAAGTGTCAAGTGGACATAGTGGTTTCAAGGGTATTTTGGTCGGATAAGGTAGTACACATTATAATAACTGTTACATCGTTTGGAAACATTTGGAAAGTGCTAAAAAACTATATGTGTTTTTAAAAAGTGACCACACGCGCAAGAATCTCTAAATCTATTGATAACTTAATGAATACATTTAAACCAAAAAAAAAAATTAATGTATACATTAAAGTTGTTCTTATATTTAAGAGTTTCCGAGTTGTTGATTTTAATTTTTTCTTGGTCGGGAGCATTAAAGTTAGATGGCAAAAACTACTACACCCTCCGCACAATAAGTGTCGTTTAAGGGTTTTTTATTCATGTTTCATAATAGGTGTCACTTTCGATTTTCAATGCAAATTTTGACACAAAATACTTAATTTAATCTCAGTTCTAATGAAGAATTCCAAGAGTTATATATATTTTAAGGGTATTATTGAATTTTTAATATGTTTTATTAATTTGTGTACAAAGTGTCAAAACGACACTTATTATGAAACACAAAGAATATATGCTAGAATTTCTAGTGTTAGGAATTCGACTTTTGTTTTTAACTCATGGCATGCAAGAACAAATATTTTTTTATAGGGATTATTTCCTATTTGGTCACTTTTTTAAAAGTGACCACATGCGCAAGAATCCCTAAATTATATAAAAATATCGGCTATTGTTTTTAATGTACCAATTGTTAATTTTACTTTTAGGTTCATTCAAAAATTCATTTTAACACGACGCAACCCTTTTTGGATGTAACAGTTGCCGAATCAATTAGGACTTTATGCATCAAGTGTCAGGTGGACACAATGGTTTCAAGGGTATTTTGGTCCGATCTGGTAGTACACAGTAGAATAAGTGTTACATTGTTTGGGAACATTTGGAAAATGCTAAAAAACTATATGTGTTTTTAAAAAGTGACCACATGTGCTAGAATCCCTAAATTATATAAAAATATCGGCTACTGTTTTTAATGTACCAATTGTTATTTTTACTTTTGGGTTTATTCAAAAAATTATTTTAACGCGATGTAACCCTTTTTGGATGTAACAGGTGCCGAATCAATCAGAACATTATGCATCAAGTGTCAAGTGGACATAGTAGTTTCAAGGATATTTTGGTCCGATCAGGTAGTACACATTATAATAAGTGTTACATCGTTTGGGAACATTTGGAAAATGCTAAAAAACTATATGTGTTTTTTAAAAAGTGACCACACGCGCAAGAATCCCTAAATCTATTGATAACCTAATGAATACATTTAAACAAAAAAAAAAACTTAATGTATACATTAAAGTTGTTCTTATATTTAAGAGTTTCCGAGTTGTTGATTTTAATTTTTTCTTGGTCGGGAGCATTAAAGTTAGATGGCAAAAACTACTACACCCTCCGCACAATAACTGTCGTTTAAGGGTTTTTTGTTCATGTTTCATAATAGGTGTCACTTTAGATTTTCAATGCAAATTTTGACACAAAATACTTAATTTAATCTCAGTTCTAATGAAGAATTCCAAGAGTTATATATATTTTAAGGGTATTATTGAATTTTTAATATGTTTTATTAATTTGTGTACAAAGTGTCAAAACGACACTTATTATGAAACACAAAGAATATATGCTAGAATTTCTAGTGTTAGGAATTCGACTTTTGTTTTTAACTCATGGCATGCAAGAACAAATATTTTTTTATAGGGATTATTTCCTATTTGGTCACTTTTTTAAAAGTGACCACATGCGCAAGAATCCCTAAATTATATAAAAATATCGGCTATTGCTTTTAATGTAACAATTGTTAATTTTACTTTTAGGTTTATTCAAAAATTTATTTTAACGCGACGCAACCCTTTTTGGATGTAACAGTTGCCGAATCAATCAGAACTTTATGCATCAAGTGTCAGGTGGACATAGTGGTTTCAAGGGTATTTTGGTCCGATCAGGTAGTACACGGTAGAATAAGTGTTACACCGTTTGGGAACATTTGGAAAGTGCTAAAAAACTATATGTGTTTTTAAAAAGTGACCACATGTGCAAGAATCCCTAAATTATATAAAAATATCGGCTACAGCTTTTAATGTACCAATTATTAATTTTACTTTTGGGTTTATTCAAAAATTTATTTTAACGCGACGCAACCCTTTTTGGATGTAACAGTTGCCGAATCAATTAGAACTTTATGCATCAAGTGTCAGGTGGACATAGTGGTTTCAAGGGTATTTTGGTCCGATCTTGTAGTACACAGTAGAATAAGTGTTACATTGTTTGGGAACATTTGGAAAATGCTATAAAACTATATGTGTTTTTAAAAAGTGACCACATGTGCAAGAATCCCTAAATTATATAAAAATATCGGCTACTGTTTTTAATGTACCAATTGTTATTTTTACTTTTGGGTTTATTCAAAAAATTATTTTAACGCGACGTAACCCTTTTTGGATGTAACAGTTGCCGAATCAATCAGAACATTATGCATCAAGTGTCAAGTGGACATAGTAGTTTCAAGGATATTTTGGTCCGATCAGGTAGTACACATTAGAATAAGTGTTACATCGTTTGAGAACATTTGGAACGTGCTAAAAAACTATATGTGTTTTTAAAAAGTTATCACATGTGCAAGAATCCCTAAATTATATAAAAATATCGACTACTGATTTTAATGTACCAATTGTTAATTTTACTTTTGGGTTTATTCAAAAATTCATTTTAACCCGACGCAACCTTTTTTGGATGTAACAGTTATCGAATCAATCAGAACTTTATGCATCAAATGTCAGGTGGACATAGTAAAAAGTGACCACACCTGCAGGAATCCCTAAATCTATTGGTAACTTAATGAATACATTTAAACCCAAAAAAAACTTAATGAATACATTAAAGTTGTTCTTATATTTAAGAGTTTTCGAGTTGTTGATTGTATTTTTTTCGTGGTTGGGAGCATTAAAGTTAGATGGCAAAAACTACTATTCCCTCCGCACAATAAGTGTTGTTTAAAGATTTTATTTTCATGTTTCATAATAGGTCTCAGTTTAGATTTTCAATGTAAATTTTGACACAAAATACATAATTTAATCTCAGTTCTAATAAAGAATTCCAAGAATTATATATATTTTAAGGGTATTATTGAATTTTTAATATGTTTTATTAATTTGTGTACAAAGTGTCAAAATGACACTTATTATGAAACAAAGAGAATATATGCTAGAATTTCTAGTGTTAGGAATTCAACTTTTGTTTTGATAAGTCATTGTATGCAAGAAAACATATTTATATTAAAATTAGTATATAAATATATATTTCAATTTTTCCCATTTTGCAAACATGAGAAAGAAATGAAACTAAATAGAAAAAAAGTATAGTAATTTTCATTAATTAATCTCATTTAAAAAAAGGCCCAAAAGGAACAAGAGTTTGATTACATTGGGTATCAGATGTACTAGTAGAAGTTGTGTTATATTGGATTGGTTTATTGATATTCTCATATTTTATCCGTTTTAGCATGCATCTAGCTTAGTGTTTTAATTCTCATGTATGTGCTTCTCATAGTTTCCTATTGAGTCTTGCATTCATTTGGAGTGTTTTCTAGGTGTTTAGAGACATTTTGAAGATGTTTGGAGTAATGGAGCAAAATAGGATGCAAGGATCATTCTGAAGCGTCTGAAAGAACTGGCAGGATGAAGGATTTCCGGTCAGATTCAGCCTCAATGAGCTTCATGAAAGTTGTATCCAGATGTGTTAGGTGTCTACTGGAGGTGGTTTGAGGTCATTCAGACATGTATTCCAGGAAATATCGCGGGTTTACCGAATGTGTATCTGTCTGGCCGCGAGACTAGAGATCAACGCCGACCAGCATTGGACTGGCACAAGTGGAACGGTATTACAACAGGGGCCAGTACCGACCAGAAACTCCTCTCAATACTGACCCATTCCTGGTCGGTACAAATCCAAGTTCTTCCCCACACCGGTTAGCATCCACCCGACACACACCCTCGCATATTCCAGCACCGACCAACTTCTCTCCCGTATCGACCCTTCTCCAAGTGGCATAAGTCATCCGGCACAAGGAAATAAGTTGTGCCGACCCATTTGTACAGACCCAAACCTGGTCGGTACAGACCTCTCCAACCCAGCTTCACTCCTCATCGAAGTCAGCCGAAGTGACTGGAATATCAGGCCAAATGAACAACTTACGTTTGGATTTAGCTTTGGAGGTCTTTATAGAAGTTGTAGATAATTGAGTTATATGTCTTTTGGAGGTGGTTTGAAGTCATTATGAGCTGTGGTTTGAAAGATACATCAGATTTAGCAGTAATATGTGTGTCTGGTGCCCAAACGAGTTATGCTCAGAGATTAATACCGACCCACTTGTACCGACTCAAACCTGGTCGGTACAGACCACTCAGACCCAGATCCGACTGGGTCAATACCCGGTTTATCCCGGATTGACCCTGTTCGACCCCATTTACTATTTAAGTGTTCTAGACCTATTTTTTAGCAAGTTTTCTTCTTTATAGAGTTGAGTTTTATTCCAAATTCTTCTTATGATGATTTTGGATTGATCTTCATCATTCAAAACAATCTAGAGAAGATTTCTTCACTCTATCTTTATATTATGTTTATTTAATTCTTGTTCTTCATTTTTATGTCTTTTTCTCTTATGTTCTTCATATTCTTTAGATTTTAGACTTTTTGTTGGATCATGGTTTGCTTGATTTGGATGGTTTGATGATTGATTTGTGTTACTTATGTTCTTAATCCTTGCTTTCATTCCTTATTTAGTGTACTTAATGCTAGATTTAGCTTGAGAAACTTAAATCTAGATCAAAAGAAAAATCATGCACACCAAGTGTTTGATGAAATTCTCAAAGAACAAAATAAGGGATTTACATATCTTAGCTCATGAGAATGGATGTCTAAGGTGTATTTTGGTTAATAGAACTTGTAATTAATGCTTGTTAATCATCAAATCACAAATGAGAATTTGATTCTTGATTAAGTGATTAACAAAGGGATTAAGACCATGAGAGTGGATTAGTCTTGTTTAAGTGTTCTAGGCCTAAGGAAGGGCATATATTGTGTGCATTAGTGTCATGAATGATGATTATTTGTATTGCATCTTGTTAGATCCTTCAAATAGGTTGATCTTAAGGCTAGTTTAGATTGAAATATCAAAATTAGAGCTTAAGCATTTCACGCCCGAGATCAAGCCTTTTGTGAGCTTTTCACATCCTAGCCAATGAGAGTTGATGTCTAGGGTGATTAGTGAAAATTGGAATTGTAGATTAATGCTCATTGATTATCTAATTGCAAACAAGAGTTTATGTCAATTAGGTGATTAGTGAAGTGATTAGTGCCATGAGAATGTATTAGTCATATTTGTGAATTTCATGTTCTAGGATAGTGTTTAATGCAATATTTGTCATCATTATTTGATTGTTAATCATTCATTTGCTTGTTTAATCCATGATCCAACATTTCTATCTTTGTTTTCTTTCTTGCATTTTACTTTCTTAGTTTAAAATCATAAAAATATAAAAACCCAAACCATTTGCTCTAACTTAAGAAGTTTCATGCATTCCTAGTGCATTAATCTTAGTCCCTATGGATTGATACCTCTTATGCAACAATGACAAGCATAGAGGAATTGATATATGAACTTAACAAAAAATTATTTATCATTTATATAGGTTTTAAACTGACAGTTGTTAAATCTATGAAGTATTTGCGTCGTGAGTCACTTTTTCAAAACTCTCTTTGTTATCTAGTACTTTCGAAAATTGTTAAAATAAACTAACACTTTGTCTTCGCAAATGACATGGTTGCCCCTCCTGTATATTCATGCGTATACTGTTCACACAAGTTTTTGTCAGTTCTCTCCTCAGCTTTACGCTTCCCTTTTGCATGATTAGATGTGACTATTATCAGTAAAGTTTATTTGAATTTATTACATTCTCGGCATATTATTATATTTCTCGGCTTTTATGTATCTTTTCCATTTTTTCCTTTTTCTCTTTCTTATACAAGGTTCTCGCTCTATCTAACCGGCCGATTTTGGAAACGACAATTGTCTGATTATCGTAATATTAACGACGACCTACCAGTTCTCTCTTTTCTTCCACCGATCTCACCTTACTCATTGGCCTATTGCTCAATATGTCATCATCTGAAAGCGAAGGCGTCGAGAACGGTTAGTACAGAACCCTAATTTTCAATTTCAACTTAGATTTTCATAATTCTAGATCTATGTCTTCATCCGTAAAGTGAAAGAGCATTTCTTGCATTTCCTTAACGGCATCAGTAGAGCAGGATGCGTTAAACGATGGCAACTTTCTGGATTTTGGGGTGCTTCCTTTCTTATAATATGTGTCTCGCACAATTGCGTCCAAACATTTGTGTGGCTTTGCTTTCTTTCTTGCAGGCTTTGGTGTTTGAGCATTTTCTTCCGCCCATTTTTGTTTTTTATTCGATGGTGTTTTATGCGGACTAATTTCGCTTGCTACTACAAACGCCGTGGACTTCGAATTAGGGGATACTTTGCTCGAGAACATTTGACCAGCCTCAAACCATTCAACACTAGATGGCACAACTTTAAGAGGACTTTGGAGGGCATAGTGAAAAAAAAACATCACAAGCCCCACATCTGCTTCCAAAAGTTACAAACATATTAACACTTTTGTCTCCTTTCCGGATCTCCAAGAAATTTCGCAGGACTGAATCCGTGCTAAACGCAACTAGGGGGTTGTGTGCGCTTGTAACACAATCATACCCGCCGGGACACAGCAAGTGACAACATCTCTGATATTCTCGGCGACACTAAATTCGTTTATTACGGATGCTAACAACATCTTGTATTCATTTCCACTGTCACTCAGATCAATGCATCTTCCCATTTTTCCTTTATCGATTACGAAATCCCAATTTCATGCGCTACCACAAGTCCATTCTCCACAAAGAACCAAAACTAGATCGGGGCCCGTATGCACATATACAAGATAACTTAAATGAAAACGGTAATATAAGTACATACTCATATATAATGCTTCTATTTACATGTTCATAGTACACTTTAAACACACTCAACGAAATATTCAATTTTGTTTATCCTTTTCTATGAGATCGAGAAATTTTTTCTCTTATAAATGTCCATTACTTTATTTATCTATAGAAATTAAATGTGACATAAGTTCTCATTTATGAAAAACCGTACTCAGCGTACCTCTGTATATTCATAAATTTCTCTTTTCTTACCCCTCTCTCTCTCTCCAAATGAAGCAGCGTGTACTGACCATCAGTGGTGGTTCTGAGGGAGTGCAAGGTGTGCATTTGCCAAGGCCCATATTTTTTTGTTTTGTTTTTAGAACCAAATTTTTTCTTAGGGCCCATTTTTTGTTTTGTAGGGCCAAAAAAAAAAATTGAATAGGGCCCCAAATTTTTTTTTTCAGTTTTTGAGCCGCCCATGCTGACCATATTATATAAAAATATTGGCTACTGCTTTTAATGTACCAATTGTTAATTTTACTTTTGGGTTTATTCAAAAATTCATTTTAACGCAACACAACCCTTTTTGGATGTAACAATCGCCGAATCAATCAGAACTTTATGCATCAAGTATCAGGTGGACATAGTGGTTTCAAGGGTATTTTGGTCCGATCATGTAGTACACAGTAGAATAAGTGTTACATCGTTTGAGAACATTTGAAAAGTGCTAAAAAACTATATGTGTTTTTAAAAAATGACCACACCTGCAAGAATCCCTAAATCTATTGATAACTTAATGAATACATTTAAACCAAAAAAAAAACAACTTAATGAATACATTAAAGTTGTTCTTATATTTAAGAGTTTTCGAGTTGTTGATTTTATTTTTTTCGTGGTCGGGAGCATTAAAGTTAGATGGCAAAAACTACTATTCCCTCCCCACAATAAGTGTCGTTTAAGGATTTTTTCATGTTTCATAATAGGTGTCACTTTAGATTTTCAATGCAAATTTTGACACAAAATACCTAATTTAATATCAGTTCTACTGAAAAATTTCAAGAGTAATATATATTTTAAGGGTATTATTGAATTTTTAATATGTTTTATTAATTTGTGTGCAAAGTGTCAAAACGATACTTATTATGAAACATAGAGAGTTAGTGTTAGGAATTTGACTTTTGTTTTTATGTCATTGCATGTAAGAAAAAATAATTTTTATATTAAAATTAGTATATAAATATATATTTCAATTTTTCCCATTTTTCAAACATGAGAAAGAAATGAAATTAAATAGAACAAAAAGTATAGTAATTTTCATTAATTATCAAAAAAGGAACAAGAGTTCGATTACATTGTTTTTCATTAAACATAAAGTTTCAAAGGCCCAAAAATTAACAGCCTTTTTTAAATGAAATTATCTATATATATAAAATAAGCTTTTCTCTCTTCTCATGATGCCACATCAACATCCTAAAAATTTAATACATACTAAATACATATATTAATTATAAATTTGGTTCTAACATTATGAAAAGAATTTGAAAAAGCATTATTCATATTCTAAATTAAACCAGAAAATAATAAACTTATATGAATATAGTTCTTTGAAATAATAACAGGTTTAATAAATTTGGTTACCATAATATATTTCAACTTTTATAAATATTTAATTAGGTTAAGTTGTATCGCAAATATTATTAAAAAAACTAAAATATCAAACAAGTCATAACAATTAAACAAATAAGTTAAATATGTAACTAAATTCATAAAGCAAAATATAAGTTGGCAAGTTTTACATCTAATAAAGAGACAAATAAATAAAATTAAGGCATACTTAACATAATAATTACAATTATACATAACTATGAAAAAGAGAATAAGAGCCAAAAAAATTAAGAAACATATTAAAAGTATTTACACGAAAATATAAATTAAGTTTGAAAATTTAAGATCGTTGTGTTTTGTGATATTATTTTTAACGAAAAAAATAAAAATATATGTAACTACAACAGTAGAAGAAAATAAAAGCTTTGTATATGCAAAATATATATCATGTGATGTAAATATATTTCAATTCTCATAATAATTACCATCCATTAATACAATAGTGTTCCCTAGAATTTCAAAAGACATTTACTTAATAGAAGATAGATTATATTGAATTAATCTAAGGAAATTTCAATTTAATAATTTACTTTTATCAGTTATTTATATAGTTTAGAAAAATTATAGAATTTAGTGTTTATAAATTATGGATTAAATTTATTCTAGATAAAATCAAACAAACGTTGTGACTTCAAACAATCATTTATATATGGAGATTTTTTCAACAATAATAAAAGAAAAATAGATTTAGGAATCACAAACATATTGCACACATAAATAGGGTTAAAATCATACATAAAAAACTCCAAAAATAATAACTTCACATGAAACAAAATTAAAAAAAAATTATTATGCAAATTTAAAATGTAAATATCTTCCCTTTAAAATGTAAATATCTTCCTTTTAAAAAACTCAACTAATTGCATAAAATTGATCACCAAAGAAAAAAAGTGGTAAAAATGTGTACATCCAATAAATAAACACATAGATGATCATAAATTAAAAAAAAAAACAAAAACAAATACACAAACCTTAAGCTGATAGAGATAATTCAATTAACTACGAGACAAAATAAAATAAAATACAAGTAGATTAAAAAAATTGTTTACCACGTCCGCGCGGATCACACCCTTTGTCATTGAAATTGAAATTGAAATATCACCAGCGATGGGGGAAGATATCGGAGAAGACGAGGGTTTTAGAGCAGTGGGTAATATTTTTTTACAGAATAATCCTATTCACAAGAACTATCTCTCTCTCTCTAAATGTTTGAATCGACGCTCGACCCCATATTTCTTATATTTTTCCAAATCAGTTCATATTATCTCAAATGTTCCCATTAACCTATACATCTACGATGATTTTGATAGTAAATTAGTGATAGAAATTAAATCTTTTTTCAAATAAAATTAAATTTATTTTGTAGTCACCAACACTGGATCATCGAATATGAATAATAGTAAATTCTGAACATTTTATTAGTATTCGGTTTTAGGTAAAAATAGATAAAAATACAGTGACTTATTTCGAAGTATTTTTTTTTTGAAAGTTCGGAGAATTCTAAATTCACAAAACTAACTTTCCTTTTATTAGTATTCGAAGTAACTTTCAGACTATACAAAACTAACCCTATTTCGTAGTATTTATTTTATTAGTATTCAGTTGGGTTAAAAAATATACAATTCCCTAAACTTTAAAATGACAAAAACTTAACTTTTAAAAACCAACTAATTGAATAAATAGTCAACAAAAAAAATAAAAATTCAAATTGTGGATCACTCACTAAACAAATACATAAATAAACATAAAATTAAGAAAGAAAAAAAACTTAAGAATAAACAATCCACATTTCTTAAACTAACAGAGACAAATCCATTAACAATCATACTAATAAATCTAAAATAATATTATACCAAAATTTTTAAAAACAAAATTGTGTTCACGTCCGCGCGTAGCGCGGATCACACACTAGTTGTATTATAAAAAAAGAACAAGAGTTCGATTACATTGTTTTCCATAAAACGTAAAGTTTCAAAGGCCCAAAAATATTAACAGCCTTGAGAAACATGTGTTGCATCCTTGAAGCTAAGAGTTAGTGAACCAATTGGAGAGCAATCCTTGGCATCCCTTTTTGGAGAGCCTTGCGAGTAGTGCATCCCTAATTGATCTATCAATTTGTTTGAAGAGTCCTTCCACATGAGTGGGCATGAGTAAGTGGATTCGGTTGTTATTTTCCCTCCATAAGAAATAAATAGTGGTTTGAACATCAATCTTTTTCAGTCTTTGAAATTTGGCGAGAGGAAGACATCATCCAAGAGATCAGACAACCCCAATTTGCAAGAGAAACAGAAAGAGAGCAAAGACGATGGAGGACGATATTCCAAACCTGCTTGGAGAAGTTACAAGAGATGAAGAGGTGATCTCGAATTTCTGGCATGGAGTTGCAAAGGTAGCAGGTGACTTGAACATCTATTTCCCAAGAGACCATTCTTGCCTTCGTGGGGAGACGATCCAGATTTGCAGTCCAGAAGTGAAAGGCATGTCGCGGAAACGAGTGAGTGAACCAAACAACTTTGAACCAGGTTACCAACTGACCAACATGTCTTAGCAATTCCCAAGTTTTCTTTGTCGAGAAACAGAGACGTCTCAATCCTTCTAGGCCCCATGTGAAAACATCTGCACCACTCTAAAAATTTGGGGGATCAGTAGATATTATAGTATTTCGAAGGACACAAATCTCAGCGTTTCTAAATCTGTTTGGCAGTACTCTCCAACCTATCCCCTCCATAGCAGCTTGACAAACTGTCGATTCCAGAGGAAGCCTAATTCTTCTTGGTCCATTAGGACCGATGAAATCAATTAGACGACCGATAGGCAGCCAGTTTTCGAACCAGAAGCTTGCTGAAGCCTCATCTCCAATCTCGTAGCCAATGAGAAGCTTCACCAAAGGTCTCAAAGCCATCATGAATTTCCAAATCCAGGAATGATTACATCTTTCCTCAGCCAACTAGAAGTTCTTCCTCTTCAATTTGTGCTATTTGTTCCAGGCAACCCAAAGGGAGTTGCTATTGGAGAAGAGTAACCAAATCAAACGCAAGCTCAGAGCTTTATTCCAAATAGAGAAGTCTCTCAGCCCCAACCCTCCTTTAGATTTTGGCAAATAAACAGAACTCCAAGAGACTTTAGAAGCAGCTCTCTTTGATATGTCTCCTGACCACAAGTAACTTTTACACATCTTCTCAATTTCTTTGAGGCAACCTTTTGGAAGAGCAAACGCAGACATAAAAAAATTCATCAGGCTATAAATAAATGAGGTTATTAATTGGAGTATACCTGCGTATGATAGGCATTTAACTGTCCAACTCAAAAATCTGGCCCTGATCTTATCAAGGAGCGGAGGGTACTGTGTGTGCTATGTATTTGTACCAGAAGCTCAATGGAACAAGCTGGAGCCTAAGAGTACAGTGTATATTTGTTGGATACTCACCCACTCAAAAGGGATATAAGTGCTACAACCCTGAAACCAAGCGTGTGTATATATCCAGAGAGGTCAATGATCTTGTATCCCCCAACGACAGAACCACTACCTTGAAGCATATACTTGATGGTCTCATCACTCTAGCTGGTCCACAAATGCCACTAACTAGTAGTGGAGAGAGTCATCTGGAAGCTCCAACAGTTGTTTGTGGTGTTGATATATCATGGTTTTTACCCCTTTTAAGCCATGATATAGGTCCTATTTATGGAGTCTTTCTAGTATTTTGGAGTCTTTTAGAGTCTTTTACAGTTTTAGCACGTTTGGAGCTTAATTGGAGTTTTTGGAGGATTCCGGAGCATTTTGGGAGAAAAAGGGCATAGTCATGCAGAGACGTCAGAAGTTTGACATCCGTTGAAGGCCTTCTCTCCGATGGATTGAGCTCAAATTTGTACACAAGATAGATCAATGGATTAGCTTTCATTTGGAAGTGGTTTGAGGCCATTCCAACGGTGCGATCAAAAGTTGTGCCAAATTTCGTGAAGACAGTCCAGTCTGGCGAGCACAGTGTACTGGTGTCGACCGACACCAGTCCAGTATTGACCGACACCAACTGCAGACGGAAAAAAACGTGATTTTACAAGTTTAAAGACTCTGCAACTTGGCCCATAAGATTTTATTAATTACCAGAAGCCCCAGAACGTGTTTTAACAGTATATTTAGGGTTTTTAGCCACTTTTACACATTACACTTCATTCTACACATTATTCTATTATGGTTTTTGAGAGAGAGAGATTTGTGACAAGGTTTTTGGGAGAGACAACTTTGAACTCCTGTTTCTTATTAATTTATTCTATGCATATCTATTCATCTATGATTTCTGTTCCATTGATCATGTCTGAGTAGATCTCTTATAGGTTTAGGGTTTTCTCAATAGGATTTCTCTTTATGATTTGATTGATTGATTTATTAGGATTCATTATCTTATTTGTTCTTCGCCTTAAGTTGATCTCAATACTAATTCTAGATTAGCTACCTAGAACTTAGATCTCCCTAAGATAATTGATTAGGCATGAGAGTGCGATTGATTACCTGATAGAACTTAGGGTGAGCAATTCGATTATCTGCAAAGATATTTGGTTTAATTGAATTGTGAACATATCGAACTTGCAGATTAAAGGCTGGTTTAAATTCTTAGGATTCGCAAAGAGATTTGGTTTTCTAGGAATTAGACTTAGCTAGTTTTCGCATCGAGAGTTGGCTAACTATATTATTGTGTTTGAGTTCAAGAACTGCGCTAAACTTGAATCCTGATTTATCCGTTTATTTGCATACCTAGACTTTCTGAGAAACACCCTAGACCTAGCTTTTCTCCATTGAATTACAACTCTTTTAATTTCTGTTATTGCTTTCTGTTTCAACTGAATTGCTTAGCTTAAATTGGCACTAAGTGGTTTATTGTGTGATTTACTTGAGTCCTTGTGTTCGACCCCTAACTATACTATGACTACTGCTTTAGTACTTTTTAGGGTATTAATTTAAGCATATCAAATTTGGCGTCGTTGCCGGGGACTCTTAAAATCACCATTAGATTTTAGTGTCGAGTTTCGACTAAGCTCGACAGTATCGATCGATACCCTATTGGTGTCGGTCGATACCTGTCGTGAAATTTTTTTAGTTACTTACTTGTTCTTGACTTTTGTGTTTCAAGGAAGCGAATAAGCCAGCAGAGATGAACAACCCAATGACTCTAACTCGAGACGAAGCTAGAGTTTTGAGAGACCGAGCGGGTAGCGTGCGCAATAAAGTAGGGCAACTACTTGATGGAGAGGGAAACGCGATTATCCCTGCATTTGTTGTTGAATAGGCTGTTGCGCCTGCTGCGCGCGTTAATGCTGGGAATGCTGTGGTAAATCGTGCCAGGACGATTGGTGAGTACAACAGACCTGACTCGTTCTATGCCAATCGATCAGCGATCCATATTCCTACGTTCCAGAGGAATGACTTTGAGCTGAAGCCTGCTTACTTTGCTCTTGTGGGTCAGCACACTTTTACTGGTCTTCCTCATGAACATCATATGGACCACATTGAGAGATTCACAGATTTGGTCACTAGCATGAAATACGATGGAGTGCCCAATGAATTCCTCTTCTGTAAGCTGTTCCCATACTCTCTTGGTGGAGAAGCTACTTACTGGCTGAAGCAGTTACCTCCTGAATCACTGACTACCTGGGATGAGACTAAGAGTGCCTTCTTGAACAACTTCTTCGATGATGCGAGATCCGAGGAGCTCAGGAACAAGATATCTCAATTTACTCAGGGAGAAACTGAGGGACTTAAGGTTGCTTGGGTGCGATTCAGATCTTATCAGAGGGATTGTCCACATCATGGGTTCAATATGGTTCAGTTGCTGAGTTTCTTCTTCAGAGGGATTGACTGTAGGTACCAGATGGCATTGGACTCTGCTAGCAATGGGAATTTTTTTACCAGATATCCTGACGATGCTTATCAGTTGATTGAGAACTTTGCGTCTATCCATAGCGCCAAGAATGCAGACATTGAGCGAAGGAAGCATGCTAGGAGCATGGATGGATCGCAGATTGCTGAGGTGCATGCGAAGCTGGATTCGGTGCATATTTTGTTGATGGGCAGGCAGCAGAAGGCTGTTCGTTTTGTTGAAGATGATGCAGTGAAACATGTTAACTACGTTGGTGGAGCTGGATCTCAAGATCAAAGGTATTAATACCCACCCATACCGCCCAGAACTTCTGAAAACAGGATGGAACCCATGACCCATGCTTGAACAGATTCTTCAGGGACAACAGCAGATGACAGCGGATTTCAACGGGAGGTTGGATGCCTTGTACACTGATCTGAATGGTAAAATCGAGGCTCTCAGTGTTTGTCAGACAATTATGGATACACAGGTATCCCAGACTGCAGTAACTGTCAAGGGAATGATGGTTCATTCACAACATGAATACGTCGATGCAACTCCCTCGAGGCGTGGGGAAGAGGTACGCCCAAGAGTGCAGCAGAGCTCAACTGCAGAGATTTTCGTCAACCTTGCTGAAATTTACGATAAGATTTAAGAAATCACCTCTGCATCGAACCAAACAACCCATCATCGATCGATACTCGTCCAAGAATCTGTCAAGGACGTCTCGAAGGAGCAAGTATCGATCGATACCCTCCATACATCGATCGATACCCTCCATACATCGATCGATACCCTCCATACATCGATCGATACCCTCCCTGTATCGATTGATACCCACCCAGATACTGCGAAGGAGCCGCGTATGAGTGTTGACAGAGTTCGCAAGCCCAAGAAGCTGAATCCTATTCCTCAACACCTCTGAGCCCCCATCACTCCAAAGCAGCTGTGTGGCTTTGAGAAGATGGTACGAAGGATACCCCACTCGTTTACTTTTGAAGAAGCTCTAGAGGGCTGGCCTCTGCTAAGCCACTTCAAGGATTGCAGAGAAACTCTGGACGAGATCGAAGTACTCTTTATCGAGGCAAGACGCAAGTCACTACCGCTGAGGCAGTTGACCCAAAGGGAAGACCCAGAGAAATTCTCGGTTCCATGCTCCATCTCTAGAGTTGAATTCAATGAGTCTCTCGTTGACTCAGGGTCTAGCGTCAATGTAATATCAAGGGAAATTGCTGAACGATTGAGGGCTGGCATAAGACCCCCTACGATGCTTCTCACGTTTGCGAACTCCTCCATCTCACCTCCATACGGTACTATCCCTGCTTTGCTTTTTAAAGTAGGCGATTGTCTGGTGCCTACTAATTTTCAGGTTGTGGAGATGAGCGAAGGATCTGAGGTGCCTTTGCTCCTGGGACGACCGTTTATGGCTACTGCTGGCGCGATCATAGACACGCCTAATAAGAGAATCTCTTTCTCTTACATTGACGGGGAGGTCTACTATGATGCCATTCCATCTAGAGGAGCTCCCACACATGTCTCTTGCTTCACTGCTGTCACAGGAGAGACGTTGGTAGTTGATCTTTTGGAAGAGCCTCCTGACTAGCCAACTGTCATGGACTTTTTGGATGGTCCTTCTATCATCACAAAGAAAGACGTCACAACAGCTAAGGCAAAGACAAAAGTGAAGAGCAAGGAAGTAAAAAGTACTGCATCTATGACTTTAATCCCTCAGAAGTGTCATGGAGATTCGATTGAGTACAAGGTGAAGTGCAAAGGAGCCTCGAAACCATTCTCTAAGGCTAGAGTCATCCTTACTTCGGAGCTAAAAGAGAAGGGAAAGGTGGTTGTGGAGAGCATGTTGCGCAGAACTCTGAAGCTGGAAGTGTCTAGATGTGGAACTTGCCTGGGAGTAAGTTCTCAATTTTTTCCTGATTGATCACCTGAGCCGAAGTCAAGCTAATGACTAAAAACTAGCGCTTGGTGGGAGGCAACCCACTGGTAAGTCTGTATATAAGTCTTTTGTTTTTGTTTTTGTTTTTGTTTTCGGTTTTATGCTTTGTGTCTTGTGTTTGGCGTGAATCAGTTACAGAGGAGCAGTATCGATCGACACCCACCTGGTATCGATCGACACCACATGCATCAATGACGATGAGAAGAAGTTTATGTGTCGACCTAAGCCTGGTATCGCTCGATACCAGTGCTGTGTGTCCGTCGACACCCCTACCCCAATTCGGTAACCTTTGATTTTCACGCATTCATTTAGATGTTCTGATTTCTTTTACTTACTCTAGGCTGGATAACACTGGGGACAATGTTGTTTAAGTCTGGGGGAGGTAGTCGCTGACATTGTTTTTGTTTTTTCTTAGAGTCAGTTATTTTTGAATCATTCGTTGTTTTATTGAGTCAAAACATGTTGGAGATGATGATCTTATTCTTGATTCTATTGTTCTGACTTTGCTTTTAAGTGATCACTATTACAGAATCAGCTACATACCGACTAATGAAAAATCCAAAGTCTGACCAGTCAACTAGAAGACATACATGTTTCCTGCATAATTCTTTTAAAGCCTGAGCCAAATTTTTGCACTTCATCGATGTGGTTAGTATTCATAGAGCTTGATTCCCCATTCGTATCTGACAAAGGAACCCATGTTTTTAAAAGTGATAGTATCTATCTCTCCTGTTATAAGTTAATAATTAAGAGCATAAAAGATGAAATGATTTTCTCCTAAGTAGACGCTAGGATTTTCCTACGATGCCATTATTCGCCTACATCCTTTGATACTTTGAGAGGGAAGAACCGGGGATTCGGTGGCAAACACCATCAATACTCGCGTCTCCTACCTTGATATGTATATGCATGATCTAAAAAGAAAAAGAAGAGAACGTAATAATAAATAAGTCTGGGGGAGAGAAATCGATACAAAAGTGTGAAAAAGGGTGGTTCCTTGTTATGATATTGTATGGGAATGAATCTAGAAGGTTCTTGGTATTAATCACAGCGATGAAACTGGCGATGATGGGTTTATTTGAAAGATGTTGTGAAATAATGTGTGTAGTCTGGAGAAATTGCGAATGCCTAAGGAGAAGTACATGGTGGTTAGTTTTGGAACTGGTTAGGTGACAATTGGGTGCTTGTGAAAAGGGCCATTGCGATGTTTCATGAATATGTGAGTCTCCGTGTTTTCAAACCCCTTTCTCTGGTTTAGTCTTCTATTTGCTTGAGGGCAAGCAACGGCTAAGTCTGGGGGAGTTGATATATCATGGTTTATACCCCCTTTAAGCCATGATATAGGTCCTATTTATGGAGTCTTTCTAGTATTTTGGAGTCTTTTAGAGTCTTTTACATTTTTAGCACGTTTGGAACTTAATTGGAGTTTTTTGAGGATTCCGGAGCATTTTGTGAGAAAAGGAGCAGAGTCATGCAGAGACGTCAGCAGTTTGGCATACGTTGAAGGCTTTCTCTCCGATGGATTGAGCTCAAATTTGTACACAAGATAGATCAATGGATTAGCTTTCATTTGGAAGTGGTTTGAGGCCATTCCAACGGTTCGATCAAACGTTGTGCCAGTTTTCGTGAAGACAGTCCAGTCTGGCGAGCACAGTGTACTGGTGTCGACCGACACCAGTCCAGTATTGACCGACACCAACTGCAGACGGGAAAAATGTGATTTTACAAGTTTAAAGACTCTGCAACTTTATTAATTACCAGAAGCCCCAGAAGACTTTATTAATTACCAGAAGCCCCATAACGTGTTTTAACATTATATTTAGGGTTTTTAGCCACTTTTACACATTACGCTTCATTCTACACATTATTCTATTCTGGTTTTTGAGAGAGAGAGATTTGTGACAGGGTTTTTGGGAGAGACAACTTTGAACTCCTGTTTCTTATTGATTTCTTCTATGCATATCTATTCATCTATTATTTCTGTTCCATTGATCATGTATGAGTAGATCTCTTATAGGTTTAGGGTTTTCTCAATAGAATTTCTCTTTATGATTTGATTGATTGATTTATTAGGATTCATTATCTTATTTGTTCTTCGCCTTAAGTTGTTCTCAATACTAATTCTAGATTAGCTACATAGAACTTAGATCTTAGGATAATTGAATAGGCATGAGAGTGCGATTGATTACCTGATAGAACTTAGGGTGATCAATTCGATTATTTGCAAAGAGATTTGGTTTAATTGAATTGTGAACATATCGAACTTGCAGATTAAAGGCTGGTTTAAATCCTTAGGATTCGCAAAGAGATTTGGTTTTCTAGGAATTAGACTTAGATAGTTTTCGCAGCGAGAGTTGGCAAACTATATTATCGTGTTTGAGTTCAAGAATTGCGCTAAACTTGAATCATGATTTATCCGTTTATTTGCATACCTAGACTTTCTGAGAAACACCCTAGACCTAGCTTTTCTCCATTGAATTACAACTCTTTTAATTTATGTTATTGCTTTCTGTTTCAACTGAATTGCTTAGCTTAAATTGGCACTAAGTGGTTTATTGTGTGATTTACTTGAGTCCTTGTGTTCGACCCCTAACTATACTATGACTACTTTTTTAGTACTTTTTAGGGTATTAGTTTGAGCATATCAAATTTGGCGTCGTTTCCGGGGACTCTTAAAATCACCATTAGATTTTAGTGTCGAGTTTCGACCAAGCTCGACAGTATCGATCGATACCCTATTGGTGTCGGTCGATACCTGTCGTGAAATTATTTTAGTTACTTACTTGTTCTTGACTTTTGTGTTTCAGGGAAGCGAATAAGCCAGCAGAGATGAACAACCCAATGATTCTAATTCGAGACGAAGCTGGAGTTTTGAGAGACCGAGAGGGTCGCGTGCGCAATGAAGAAGGGCAACTACTTGATAGAGAGGGAAACACGATTATCCTTGCATTTGTTGTTGATGAGGCTGTTGCGCCTGCTGCGCGCGTTAATAATGGGAATGATGTGGTAAATCGTGCCAGGACGATTGGTGAGTACAACAGACCTGACTCGCTCTATGACAATCGATCAGCGATCCATATTCCTACGTTCCAGAGGAATGACTTTGAGCTGAAGCCTGCTTACTTTGCTCTTGTGGGTCAGCACACTTTTACTGGTGTTCCTCATGAACATCCTATGGACCACATTGAGAGATTCAAAGATTTGGTCACTAGCATGAAATACGATGGAGTGCCCAATGAATTCATCTTCTGTAAGCTGTTCCCATACTCTCTCGGTGGAGAAGCTACTTACTGGCTGAAGCAGTTACCTCCTGGATCACTGACTACATGGGATGAGACTAAGAGTGCCTTCTTAAACAACTTCTTCGATGATGCGAGATCCGAGGAGCTCAGGAACAAGATATCTCAATTTTCTCAGGGAGAAACTGAGGGACTTAAGGTTGCTTGGGTGCGATTCAGATCTTATCAGAGGGATTGTCCGCATCATGGGTTCAATATGGTTCAGTTGCTGAGTTTCTTCTTCAGAGGGATTGACAGTAGGTACCAGATGGCATTGGACTCTGCTAGCAATGGGAATTTCTTTACCAGATATTCTGACGATGCTTATCAGTTGATTGAGAACTTTGTGTCTAGCCATAGCGCCAAGAATGCAGACTTTGAGCGAAGGAAGCAGGCTGGGAGCATGGATGGATCGCAGATTGCTGAGGTGCATGCGAAGCTGGATTCGGTGCATAATTTGTTGATGGGCAGGCAGCAGAAGGCTGTTCGTTTTGCTGAAGAGGATGCAGTGGAACATGTTAACTACGTTGGTGGAGCTGGATCTCAAGATCAAAGGTATCAATACCCACCCATACCACCCAGAACTTCTGAAAACAGGATGGAACCCATGCTTGAACAGATTCTTCAGGGACAACAGCAGATGACATCGGATTTCAACTGGAGGTTGGATGCCTTGTACAATGATCTGAATGGCAAAATCGAGGCTCTTAGTGTTTGTCAGACGATTATGGATACACATGTAGCCCAGACTGCATCAACTGTCAAGGGAATGATGGTTCATTCACAGCATGAATAAGTCGATGCAACTCCCTCGAGGCGTGGGGAAGAGGTACACCCAGGAGTGCAGAAGAGCTCAACTGCAGAGATTTTTGTCAACCCTGCTGAAATTTACGATGAGATTTCAGAAATCACCTCTGTATCGAACCAAACAGCCCATCATCGATCGATACTCGTCGAAGAATCTGTCAAGGACATCTCAAAGGAGCAAGTATCGATCGATACCCTCCATACGTCGATCGATACCCTCCATACATCGATCGATACCCTCCCTGTATCGATCGATACCCACCCAGATACTACGAAGGAGCCGCGTATGAGTGTTGACAGAGTTCGCAAGCCCAAGAAGCTGAATCCTATTCCTCAACACCTCCGAGTCCCCATCACTCCAAAGCAGCTACGTGGCTTTGAGAAGATGGTACGAAGGATACCCTACTCGTTTACTTTTGAAGAAGCTCTAGAGGGCTGGCCTCTGCTAAGCCACTTCAAGGATTACAGAGAAACTCTGGACGAGATCGAAGTACTCTTTATCGAGGCAAGACGCAAGTCACTACCGCTGAGGCAGTTGACCCAAAGGGAAGACCCAGAGAAATTCTCGGTTCCATGCTCCATCTCTAGAGTTGAATTCAATGAGTCTCTCATTGACTCAGGTTGTTATCCTTCCCTATTAGGATTCATTATCTTATTTGTTCTTCGCCTTAAGTTGTTTTCAATACTAATTCTAGATTAGCTACCTAGAACTTAGATCTTAGGATAATTGATTAGGCATGAGAGTGCGATTGATTACCTGATAGAACTTAGGGTGAGCAATTTGATTATCTGCAAAGAGATTTGGTTTAATTGAATTGTGAACATATCAAACTTGCAGATTAAAGGCTTGTTTAAATCCTTAGGATTCGCAAAGAGATTTGGTTTTCTAGGAATTAGACTTAGATAGTTTTCGCAGCGAGAATTGGCTAACTATATTATCGTGTTTGAGTTCAAGAACTGCGCTAAACTTGAATCATGATTTATCCGTTTATTTGCATACCTAGACTTTCTGAGAAACACCCTAGACCTAGTTTTTCTCCATTGAATTACAACTCTTTTAATTTATGTTATTGCTTTCTGTTTCAACTGAATTGCTTAGCTTAAATTGGCACTAAGTGGTTTATTGTGTGATTTACTTGAGTCATTGTGTTCGACCCCTAACTATACTACGACTACTGCTTTAGTACTTTTTAGGGTATTAATTTGAGCATATCATGTGTGGAGGAAATCTCAAATGATAGCAGCAGCAATAATGACAATGAAGATGTGAAGGAAATCCCTGAATCCGATGGTGATCATGGAGAGGGGGAATCTCACTTGAATGATTCAGATTTAGAGTCTTTAGAAGGTGTTATAGCTGAAGATTCTGAAGAGACATAATCTGATCAGGAATCGGTCCCTCCTCTAAGAAGAAGTGAAAGATTGACGTTTGGGACTGAGAATTGGAAAAACACAAGAGTGTATTACAATAACCAGGCTGTAGCTCATCATATTCAAGGGTATTGCTCTGTTGCTCATCTCCCACAAGAACACCAAGCCTTTCTCTCCAAGATTGATCAGCACAAAGTGCCAAATACCTATGAAGAAGCATGTGTGAGTGAGGTATGGGTTAAGGCAATGCTGGAAGAGATTGCCTCCATGCGTAAGAATGGCACTTGGGATATGGTGGATCTACCTAGCAAAAAGAAGCTTGTAGGGTGCAGATGGGTTTATACCATCAAGTATACAAGCTCAAGAGAGATAGAAAGGTACAAGGCTCGGTTGGTTGCTAAAGGCTACACTCAGAAACACGGGGTAGATTACATAGAAACATTTTCTCCGGTAGCCAAGCTCCATTCAGTAAGAGTTCTTTTATCTATTGCCACTAACTTGTCTTGGGATTTTTGGTAAATGGATGTTAAGAACGCTTTTCTACAAGGAGACTTGGAAGAAAAGGTTTACATGGCACCACCTCAAGGGTTTGATGATAGCAATAAGGTGTGCAAACTCAAGAAAGCTATCTATGGTCTGAAACAATCCCCAAGAGCGTGGTACCATAAGTTGAGTAGTTGCTTACTTGGAAATGGTTTACGAAGGTCTGAAGCTGATCATACTCTGTTCACAACTCAGGGGGAGAAAGGTATTGTCGTTGTTCTCATCTATGTCGATGACATTATCATAATTGGTGACAATGTTGAGGGTGTTAAAGAGACTAAAGAATTCATGAAATCATCTTTTGAGATCAAGGATTTGGGGGAACTAAAGTACTTCCTTGGGATTGAGGTATGCAAGCTTGATGATGGGTTGTTTCTATCTCAAAGGAAATATACTTTGGATCTCTTATCTGATACAGGGAAGCTTGGCTCAAAACCGTGTAAGACACCCACTAATGAGAGCTATAAGGACGTGCCTGAGGGGGAACCACCAGTGGATGTAAAGCAGTATCAAAAGATGGTGGGAAAACTCATCTATCTTACCATCACTAGGCCAGACATTTGTTTTGCAGTTAATCAAGTAAGCCAGCATATGCAAGTGCCTACTAGACATCATTGAAGGATGGTTGAGAGGATTCTGAAATACTTGAAAGGCACACCAGGGAGAGGTATCTGGATGGGTCGCAATGCTAGCACATATATTGTGGGTTATTGTGATGCAGATTGGGCAGGTCATAGGGTTGATAGAAAGTCTACAACCGGCTATTGCACCTTTGTTGGAGGAAATTTGGTTACTTGGAAGAGCAAGAAGCAGAAAGTTGTCTCAAGATCGAGTGCAGAGGCTGAGTATAGAGCAATAGCAAACATAATTGGTGAGTTAGTTTGGCTGAAGAGTTTGCTCAAAGACCTTGGAGTTGAGTCATCTGAACCGATCATGTTGCATTGTGATAATCAGGCATCTATGCATATTGCTTCTAACTCAGTGTTTCATGAGAGAACCAAGCACATAGAAGTGGACTGCCATTACATTAGAGAGAAGGTGCAAGTAGGGATCATCCTTCCCTCGTATGTAAAGAGTGTTGATCAAGTGGCTGATGTCTTCACCAAAGCTACAACTCTGAAAGTGTGTAAGGATCTTCATATCAAGATGGGCTTATTGGATCTTCACCAGCCAGCCATCTTGAGGGGGAATGTTGAATTAAAACAATGAGATAAGCACAAGGAAGTATGCAGCGGCCATTGTTCATCCTTCCCTCAGCCACATATTATTAGCTCTTAATCACCACACATTTAGTTGATTAAGTCAAAGTTACTTTTAAGATATTTGTTAAGCAACTTGTGTTGATATAACTTGCTTGTAACCACAAGATTATTACACAATAATAATATTGAGATGATCTTATCTTGTTCTCTCTCTAAAAAACGAAAATCACTCTCTCTCTTGTTCTTGCTTGATCTAAGTTAATCTGCTCTAAATCTCACACATATAACCCTAGTAAATTTTTATATATTTTATTATAGAAGGTTTGTTGGTTTTGGTAGAAAAAATAATAAAAATATCTCTCTGACCCCACTAAAATATTATAATTATATATTTTACGACTTTCTTTACTACATTATATTTTTTTTTTCTTTTTCCAACATGAAAATGAAAAACTTCAAATTAGAACTTCTTCCTTTTAATTCTAAGCTTTTGTATCCATATTATCATTTGGATAGAAAACAACAATATCCATATTTTTCTTTAAAATTTATTTTTATTCTTATTGTTAAAGTTTATATATTTTCATTTGTTTTAAAACTTCGATTTTTTTTTGTATTATTATACATTATATTATTATGGTCCCAGTAAAATTTATTTCTAGCTATGCCACTTTTTTTTTTTTGAATCGCCGAGGTTCGGGGCCCGTACATCTCCAGAGCGAAGCCCAAACTATGTTAAAGTCATTCTTTTGGAGGAGACCCCTCCAAACGAGAATTGAACCCAGGGCCGGTAGGAGAAGCACATACACACTCCTCCTTAACCACTAGACTAACTCAACGTTGGTTAGCTCTGCCACTTAGTGCTTCTCCTATTGATTGTGGCTGACATCATCACCTCGGACGGTCACTGTTTCATACGTGCCTTGAAACGCCGACATCAATGCCTCACTCGATGACTGTCGAAATTTCATCTCTCACAGCCGGTGACTGTTTTTTTTTTGTGCAACACCTTCTATTAAAAACTTAAACATGAACAATTAACACTCTAAGACCATCCACAGCGGAGGACCTGTGTCTTCCGCAAGACACAATGTCTTGGCAAAAGGTGATGACGTGTCGCGACGTGATTCGTCGCGACAATAAAAAAAACAATTTTTTTTTTAAAAGCGGAAGACATCAAATTGATGTCTGCAATGTGGATGGTCTAAGGGCCTGTTTGGCAATAGAGTCTGCTCTACCATTAGCAGCTCTAGGGATCAAATTAAACTGGATAGAGATAAACTCAATACAACACAACAAGATATCCGATAGAATTCCATGAATTGTCGATATCGGAGAGCCTGAAACTAATGCTCTAATCATTTGTTGGGAATCTGAGTTGATAATCACTTTCTTCATCTTCAGAGCAGAGGCCTGTAGAATCGCCCCTCTCACCGCCAAAGCTTCCGCCGTAAGAGCGGACGGCACATGGAGAAGAGCAGAAGAATGTCCGGAGGTTCGATCTGAGCCATATCCATAAGTCCAGCCCAAACCAGCCGCTTCTAAGTCAGCTCTTCACGCTGCATCAGTGCAGCAAATTGCGGTCCCTTCCTTGGAGGATAAGGAATTTTGGATTCGAAACGATTGTCTCGGGACATTCGGATCCAGGATTTGATTTTGAGCAAGAGTCCATTCACGGGCATCTTGTATGGCTTTCAGAATAGTTTCCGCGATCGAAAAGTTCCTATTGCTAAAAATCTTTTGATTTCTGGTAGCCCAAAGCGTCCAGCAAATCCATGGATAGAGAGACCCTGCATGTAGTCCGATCGGCGGCAGGGTAATCAACTCTCGTGCTTTCGAGAGTCCAGAGTTTAAATCTGTCACTTGAGCTGAGTCGAAAGCAATTGTAAAGGGGGCTGCTTGCCAGACTTGTTGCGCAAAAGGGTAGAGGAAAAGCATATGCAAACTCGATTATGATCCATCACACCTGCAACATTTTGAGTTTGTAGAAATATTTCTTACAATTAGTTGTTCCCCAACAGGTAACGCTCCTTGGATAGCTTTCCAGATGAAAAGTTTGACCTTCGGGGAAGCTTTCACTTTCCACACTTGATCATTCCAGGCTACTGTCGGGGTAGGATATTGGAAAATCTCAGCCTCTTTTTCTTCTGCAGCTGCTAAATACCCAAATTTTGTAGAATATTCCCCTGATGGGTGCTTTAGCCATATTCTTTTATCCTTTGCCCCCAGGATGCTAGGTTTAAGAGCTAGAATGACCTTTTTGTAACACGGTAGAACCTGGTCTATCTTTTCAATGCTCCAAGTAGCAGTAATCGGACAAATCAGATCCTTAACCTTTACGTTTTGCTTATCTTCAGATGGAGGGCCCATTGGTTGCCGCTTACCCATCGTAGACAGCGATGCATCATTCCAAAGGCTAATAGAAGCTCCATCTCCTAGAGCCCATCCTAGATTTTTGGAAATTAAATCTCTGCTTATGATCAGGCTTTTCCACCCATGTGAGGCTGCTGCATGCACCTTACACTCCAGGAACGAGGAGTCATTGCAATATTTTCCTAGTAGGATGCGGGCTAGAAGACTGTTTAGAGACTTGATTAATCTCCAACTGAGCTTAGCCAGAAGAGCATCATTAAATATGTTAATGTCTTTGAATCCTAATCCTCCCATAAATTTTGGCTTTGCCATCTTTTCCCATGCTACCCAACTAATCTTTTGTTTATCAGGTGAAGAATCCCACCAGAATCGAGTCAAAGCTGATTAGATCCGCTTACACGGAGATTGTGGGAGTTTGAAGCACGTCATAGCATAGGTTGGCATTGATGCTAAAACACTTCGCAGCATTACTAACTTTCCTGCTCCTGAAAGCAGTTTTGTAGACCATATAGCTGCCTTATGCTTGATTTTGTCAACTATGGAAGTGAATAAATCCTTTTTCTTCCTTCCGGAGTGCTCAGGTAATCCCATGTATTTTCCTACTCCTCCCTCCTTGTCGATTTGTAGAATAAGCTTCATCTGATTTTTGATAGCTTGAGGAGTCTTGTTAGAGAAGGAGATGGATGATTTCTGGTAATTAATAAGCTGGCGTGATACTTCCTCATACAAAGATAATAATCTCTTTAGTTCTTTGCAGTTTTTCACGTTTGCTTTGCAGAAAAATATAGTATCATCTGCAAATAATAGATGATTGATCATCGGGCAGCCATGAGCCACTTTGATCCCATGAAGTTTTCCATTCTCTTGCGCTCTGTTCCAAAGCCCATACAGAACCTCCCCACACAAGATGAACAGGTATGGAGAAAGGGGATCTCCCTGTCTAATTTCCCTCTTAGGTTTTATAAATCCTCTTGGTATGCCATTCACTAGGAAGGAAAAGGAAACTGTAGATACGCATTGCATTATCCAGTGTACCCATTGAGAATGAAAGCCTAGTTTCAATAGCACACCTTGAATGAACTTCCATTCCAGCCGATCATATGCTTTGCTCATGTCAGTTTTGACAGCCATTGAGCATCTTTCCTTTGCTTTAGAAGTCTTTAAGAAGTGAAGGACTTCATGCGTTATCTGAGATAGCTCTTTTCGGGACAAATGCTGATTGATTCTCTGATATTATTCCTTTCATAACATGATGTAGTCTTCGAGATAGAAGTTTAGAGATGACCTTGTAATAGACGTTACATAAAGCTATTGGTATGTACTCAGCCACTTTCCTTGGTCCAATGATCTTTGGGATGAGTCTGATATGTGTCTCATTAATAGTTTTTGGCATGCAGCCAGATCTGAAGAAAGCTTGGACCTCAGCAATAATATCCAGCTTCACCACATCTCAATTTGATTGAAAGAAGCAGGCAGAAAATCCATCCGGGCCAGGGGCTTTGTCTGGATGAATATAGAACAAAGCATCCCTAATCTCCTCAGATGAAGGATCGTGGATCAACTGCTGGTTCACCTCTTCCGAAATAATTGGGCTCAAGGCCAGATTTATAACTTCCTCACTTCTACTATTTTGAGATTCTTTTGAAGTAAACAGTTGTTGGAAATACTCAGATATTATTGTATCGATTTTGTCCTCTTCAAAAACCGGCTCTCCTGCTTCATTCTCTATGACAGAAAATTTGTTCATAGCAAACCTTTTCCTCGTTGAGGCATGAAAGAAGCTCGTGTTTTTGTCTCCAAGGCTTAACCATAATTGTCTGCTTCTTTGCTTCCAGAAGGCTTCTTATTCTTTATATGCAGAATTGAGCTTATCCTTTACTTGTTGAATATCTAGTGTAGAGCTTGCATTATCTGACATACACTCATCTAGCTCCACCTTTAATTGATCAATCAGCGCTTGACTATTGCGTTGCTGGTCTCTATTCCATCGAATTATTGCATATATGCATTGATCAATTTTTTCTTTTATATTCAATGATCTTCCTTCTGACCAGACTTTTGCAACCAAAGCTTTAACTTCCATGTTATCCTTCAGCCTTCTATCGTACCTGAAGAGTCCCTTTTTCTTCTTCTTCTTAGGATCCAAGTATAAAATTATCGGTCTATGATCCGAAGCTTCAAATTTCAAATATTCACATCTTCCCGATGGAAATAATTCTGCCCAAGCACTATTCGAAATTGCTCTAACCAGACGGCATTTAACATTGCACTCATTTTTAATTCCTCTCTAAGAAATGGGGCAGCCAGAATGTCTAAAATCATATAGGTCGCCTTCCGAGAAAAAGGATCGGAAGTCTCCAAAAGAGCTTTCAGGCCTTATCGCACCTCCTTCTTTTTCAGAAATATCAAGAATATCATTGAAATCGCGTGAAAGAAACCACGGAGAATCTCTGCTCATAGCTAACTCAATGAGGTAATCCCAATTTTGTTTTCTCAAAAAGTCGGTGACTGTTTAATCTTCATTAGCTGTGACTCTTTCAACAATGGTTGAAAGTCCACTTCTATTGGGCCTAATCTTTATTTTAAAATAGTTATTACAAAAATTAACACTCATATATTTCACCATATTTTAACTGGATCGTTTTCTAAAAAAACATATAACTATATCACTTTCAAAAAAATCTACGACAATCTACTACGTTATTGAAAAAACTTATAAATTTCCCCATGAAACTAATCTGAAAATGTGTTATATTTTGTATATTCAATATAAATTTTTAAAATACAAAAGAAAATTACTAATAAAATATGTGCGTTGGTCTATATCTAGTTAGTATATATAATTATTTTTCTTTCGTACTGAATATGTTGATGATGATTGTNAGAAACCATTTTGAACTACAAACAGAGCACATCTCTACAAACAGAAGATGGCTGGTCAGGTAATGGACATGATAACTAATTTGAAACGCCAACATTACAACATGAGCTAGTATAAAGAGAGAAGAGAGCAGGGACTGAAGAAAAGACATCTAAAGCTGAACAAACCCAAACCAAGTGGTCAAAAATGAGTCCTCAGATGCGCTTGCTTGATTTCTAGCTATAGCTGTCCTATCTAAACCCACTAACTTGGCACGAATGAGAGAGCGAGTTTCCCGAGCTACCTGAAACGATGACTTGGACACCGACCCATGCAGCCTTGAGTTTCGCTCTTTCCAAATTTCGTACAAACAAGCTTGAAGAATAAACTTGCAAATAATGTTGAGTTTAGAGTTCCGAGAAGGAGACTGTACCCAATCAACAATATCATCCAACAAAGATGGAGGGGATAGTGAGTGATGAGAGAAGAATGATTCCCAAACCTGTGATGAGAATGAGCAATCAAAGAAAAGATGCGACCTTTGTTCCGAGTCAATACCGCAAAGGAGACAGGTCGGAGGTACTTGAAGACCCCAGCTTCGAAGACGATCCCTCGTGGGTAAACGATCAAGAGAGATCACCCAATGAAGAAAAGCATGCTTGGGGATTCCTTGAGAGAACCAAACTGACTTAGCCCAAGTAACCGGAGCACCCGAAGGGTGGATAGCATCCCACGTTTTCGAAGCTGAAAACAAACCCGGTTCACTTATCTGATCAAGCTTCCATTTGAACACATCTGGCCGAGATGGTTGAAGGCCATCAACAAGAGGAAGAACAGCTCTGAGTAGGACTGTAATAGGGTGTCTCCCTCTCGGCAATAGCCAACTTCCATTTGCTACAGCTTGACTAACCGAGGACGATCTCTGAAGACCCGTAACTCTAGGACCATTTGAACCCGTCAAATCTATTAGTGGTCCCAAGCCTGTCCAATCATCTAGCCAAAACTTAGCCTCTTCCCCTGATCCAACTATGCATTTAAGAAATGGTCTAGCTAGGGGACGGATTTTTAGAAGTCTCTTCCACAGCCAGCTCCCCGAATTATCCGCCGAATGATCCCAGAATTATCCCCGAATTATTCGCCAGCTCCCCGAATATAATTAATTTCTCTTGATCGTTACGGATTCATCTTCCAATTTAACCGCACACTTCGCTAGAGTTCATAGAATCGAGTGACGCTTGGGACGAAACCATTTAAAATGTTATGATCTCGGGTCTAGGAAGATGTACGGATCTTGGTCAAGAACCTCCTAGCTAGTAATTAAAAAAACAAAAAACCGCACACTTCGCTACGCTCGATTGATTGACAAAGATGATTCGAGATAAAATCATCTTATTACAAAACGGTTCCCTCTCATCTCCAAGATCTATTATGGTGATGGTTTGCAAATCGGAGGCCACATTATTAATTAGTCTTCAGGTTGTTTACTTTGCTTTTAAACATTTTCATAGTTTTTTTCCAATTGTTATAAATAATTTCTTTACTCGTCTCTCTTGTTGCTCAATGGCAAATATACATTACTGGCAAATAAACTATTTCAAAGTTGAAACCAGTAGCCCAGGATGAAATTTAACGCCAGTCTAATCTAAAAATAAAATGATTAGATACAACTGCAATATTCTACATTTTATTAATTATTATTTTTTAAAATATTAAATCACATAGATTGAGAACATGAGTGCCTCTGTAGCATAGTGGTATTGCGTTCGCTTCGTAAGCGAAAGGCCGCGAGTTCGATCCTCGCCGGAGGCTCTTCATCACCTCAAATCTCATATTTTGGCCTGTCTTGGGAATCTATTGTTTTTTTGGCCAAAGACCACATTCAAGTTTACTCTTTTCCACAAAATAAATAAAAATTTGTTTTTGATATGTAAATACTAAATAGTAACATCAACAGAGTCTAAGATCGTAATTTTATTTTATTTTTGTCCTCAACTCATTTCACTAGGATGGAGAAATTAACCCAACGATATTTGAAGCTTAAAAAAATCCCAGCAAAAAAAATAAAAAATAATTCCACTCTACAAATTTTATTTTCAGGTGAGGGATATTAGTAACTAGGCATGGACATAAAAACCGGATCCGTGAAACCTGACCTGAACCGACCCGAAAAATTGAGTTCGGGTCGGTTTCGGTTTTGCCCTAAAATCAGAACGGTTCTTCCCTAAATTACTTTCGGTTATCAGATCAGTTCAGATAAAATCCGAAACCTGATCGGATACCCGACATTTACAACCNTATCTAATTTGGAACCTAATTGCATGATAAGACCATGATTATGCATGAGAACTATACAAAACCATGCATGAAATGCATGCTAAAATATGTAATATGAGAGTATATCAATGGTATTGCAACAAGAGACCGGTCTAAAATCTGCAAGCTTGTCTGCTCCTAGTCGCTTGGGGATCAGAGTTATTGCTGTAGCATTAACCTGGTTCAGCATACGCGAGGAGATAAAGAAGTCACGGACAGCATCAGTTACATCCCCACCCACTAGATCCCAGGAGGCGGTGAAGAATTCCGGAGTAAAGCCATCAGGCCCAGGGGCCTTATTAGATGGTAAGGAGAACAAAGTGGACCTTATCTCCTCAGCCGAGGGAATCGCTGAGAGTCTAATTGACAGACTTGCTGAACACCGAAAAGGATGAATGGCTTGGATTTGAGCAACAGAGTACGGGGATACCGATGTGTTAGGAGAACCAAGCAAATTGAAGTAGTACTGAATGACCATGTCTTTGATCTGATTTCTTTCGGAGACCTTCGAATTATCTTCTCGACGGAGATAGTGTATGATGTTCTTAGAAAGATTCAACTTCACCCACTTGTGATAAAAACTAGTGTTGGCGTCCCCCACAGCCAGCCATCTAATTCTCGATTTTTGGCTAAAAAATGACTCCTCCGCTGCAGCCCAAAACTGCCAAGACAAACTTGCTAGTCTCTCTTCCTCAAACAGACTCTGTGAGGGAGTATTAAGAACCTGAATCTGGATCCTTTCTAATTTTTTAAAAGCTTCCTTTGCCCTAATCTGAATACTGCTATAGCTTCCCTTGTTAAGGGACTTGCAACAAAACTTTGCATCTCTGAGCCTCCTATAAAGCACAACCATTGGAGGGCCAGGAAAGGAAGAGTCTCCCCAAGCTTGGCACAAAAGCTCTTTGAAATCTGGATGAGTGAGCAGGAAAGAGAAGAATTTGAAAGGAGTCTTCCTTCTATATTCAGTCTCCTCCAAGGTCAGAAGACAAGGAGAGTGGTCGGATGGGCCAGGAGCATCAAAATGAGCGGACGATAAAGGGAACTTATCCACCCACTCCTCATTTCCCAACGCTCTATCAAGTTTCCTAGTTATCGGGTTCCTCGGTTGGTGATTAGACCAAGTCATGGAACATCCACTCATTGGTAAATTTTTATTTTTACTGGACTTTCAGCTGACTTTACGTGTTTACGTAATGCATTGTGATTAGTGGAAAGAAAAAAGAAACGAACAATTAGGTGGAAAGAATAAATATATAATTGCAGAGTCTGATGAGTGTTTTAAATCAAACACGACTGTATTCTTCATTTAACTAAATTGCATAACCATTGTTTGGTAAAAATAACAATAATTGGTGCATTTTGAAAAGATAATAGGCACATGCATGCACGTCGCCATATATACTTGGTCCCATTCAATCTTTACTCCATGCATGTGAATAGATCTCTGTTTAAAGAAGTAGACACACACTTTTCGCTGATATGTCACTATTATTTTCACAATTTAGGAGACTTTTTTTTAATATAAAATTTGAAATTTGAAACCAAAACGATATCGAGCTTTGAATAAACGAAAAGAGCGAACATACAATGCATTTTTGTAAAGGCAAAAGCATGAGTTTATAACCAAACAATTGTACATGTTTCGGGATCGGAGAGATCATAAACACAAAATCATAAGTTTATGGGCAAACACTGTCGTTGTTATTCTTTACAAATGTCCTGTCATTTCTGTTTTTATTTTCTTACACTGTTGGATGAAATTTGAAATGTACGTGGTCTGTATAAATAGAAACAAATAATGCGTTTTCTACCTTTTTTATTCGTGGACACAATAATTTATTAACTTTGAGTTGATCGTTATCCATCAGCCAGTAATAGGCCAGTTTCTCCTAAACATATTTTTGTTATACGAAGGCTTACAGAAAACAAATTGTATGATCATTAATTCATTACTAAATTATATCCCAATTAACCATATAGTCTGGTCCATAAAAATGTTAAGTAAACTTTTTAACAAAAAAATGTTAAGTTATAAACTTCCTTAGTTTGAGAAAAGCTTATATGTTCAGTATTGAAACTGTAAGCAGTTCTCACTATCCGAGGCTTCAGCCAACATATATTAAAAAGTATTTGGTATTAACAAACCATACACAAATATGTTCCAAAGTAAATGAATTAATCTATAAAAAATCAACCCATGACAATATGAGTATTTGAAACTATACAAGTTGATCAAAACCGTTGAACTACAAGTCATTAGTGATAACTTTATTGGATTCAAACTTCAAATTGTTTGAATGAAATTATCGGTTAAGACTTGATATTATATCAAGAAAAAGATTCAAACAGCTATAATTAGGAAATGTTTCTCGTATACGAAACCCCCTCCGATATGCTATTGGTTAGATTAAAATATATGTAAATTAACAAATCTATCTATCTAAGTATCTATTAAATAATCAAGGATTTTAAATTGCAATCTTATTGGGTTTTTTAAATGAGGGGACAATCAGTCCGTAGCATATAAACTGTTATTCCAAACGCTGCACAGAAATTCATATGATAAAAGACGATTAATTTTTCATGCGGAGTCTTATATCTATCTCTATAATATTATTTAAGAAGATATTTTTGAAAATAAATTTTGTTTTGTTAGTTATTACATGAAATACCATTACAAATAAACAAAGATAATTAAAATAGGAAAAAATATAATTGTTTTTAAAATTATTGATTAATACATAGAAAATATTTATTTTCCATTAAAGAGATTATTTACTATTTAGTTTCTTAATTATTATGATATTATTAAATAATAATCAATCCATACATATTCAAAAGAAAAAATATATTAGAAATCTTTCAATATTTTTCACTATAATTATTATAAAATATTTTACTAATTTTATAAAGAGTTAAAAACGAGGAAGACATTTTTGAAAATGAACTTTGTTTAGTAAGTTATTACATGAAATGTCATTACAAATAAGCAAAGATAATTAAAATAGGAAAGAATATAATTGTCTTTTAAAATTATTGATGAGAATATGGAAAGTCTTTATTTCCCATTAAAGAGATTATTTACTATTTAGTTTCTTAATTATTATGATATTATTAAATAATAATCAATCCATACATATTCAAAAGAAAAAATATATTAGAAATCTTGCAATATTTTTCACTATAATTATTATAAAATATTTTACTAATTTTATAAAGAGTTAGAAACAAGATTTTTTTTTTTTAAGTTTGTGAACTAACCATAAAAATCATAGTCATTAAACGGTGCATATTAGAGTTATGTTTTCAAGATTATAAGTTTTTGCGGGTTAGCCGGAATAATATTTTAGTTTATTCCAAAACGGGTTAAGTAGACAGTTAGTCCGGGTTGATAGTTATATCTATAATCATTAGTTAAACATATATTAAAATTCAGATAAAAACAATTTTTGTTAATTTTCAAAACAATTTTTAAACAAAAATTACTCCGCGCTATATAACTAGCGCGGGTTGAATCCTAGTATATGTATAAAATCTTGGGCTATTGACCAAAATAGCACACTTTTTAATTTTTGTTTCAAACTTAGCATCACTAGTTAAAAATGACAATAATAACTCAAAGTTTGACAATAATAGCACAAATTTAATATTAAAATAACATAAAATCATTTTATAATGGAAAAAAACTAAACCCTAAATTGGAAATAGTGAACCCAAACATAATGTTAAATTTTATTTTAAATTTATTTTGAGTAAACAAGTATTTTTTACATAATTATTTGTGCTATTTTCATAATTTTAAATTTAGGATGTTAGTTTTGGAACAAAAAAAAAAATTTGTGCTATTTTAGGGTATTTCTCAAAAATCTTCTATTAGATAATTGGTTTGCCAATATTAAACTTAAAAAAAATTGTATATGCTTCCAGATCCGAAAGCTTGTAAAGATAAATAAAATTAATACGTATACGTTATATATAAGTTTATACCAAAACAAAAGTGGACCGAGTTTGGTGCGGTGTTACGACAAAATATGCCGTAGCAACCCAACTACCGAACACTTCTGTTCAGTCGCTTTCGTTTCCGGGAGACGTCCAGTGTTCAATTCTTTCTTATATTCTCTACTCTATTTTTTTTTTTCTTGTAAACTACGTCGTGGTGTTTGTTATAGTCTTGGTTGTCTTTTTAGACTCGTGTTTATAATGTATGGCTATGACGATAACATACGTTTTAATTTTTAGACCGTGTAGTTTTAGATATTAGATCCGAACATTAAAACGTGAAACCGGATTCGAATATATAGTTTGCTTTTTTTTTCTTCTGAATATATAATTAATTAATTTAATTCAAGTTTTATTCTCTACTCTTTTTTTTGTAAATAATTTTAAATAAATCTTGTTATAGTCTTGGTTGTTTTTTAGACTCGTGTTTATAATGTATGGCTAGGATGAAAGCATACATTTTTATTTTGAGACCGTGTAGTTTTTAGATATTAGATCCGAACATTAAAACTTGAAACCGGATTCGAATATATGGTTTGTTTTTTTTCTTCTTCTGAATTTCGTTATATCTTTTTATTTGTTTTCTCGTAATTTTCATAGAAGTAAATAAAAAGAATTTAAATAAGAAGCTGACGGGAACGACACATGACTAAGGTTGGACCAGGACATAGCTTTAGTTCTTTAGACACAATTGATATGTTTATTCTTCTTACAACTTTTGTCTTTTTCCTTTTCACGCCTCTCTAGGTTTTGTCTCTCTTCTATTTCACTTTTCTTAATTATATAATTTTATTGATTAGTAGTATTACTTAAATCATACATACATATATATTGTCAATTTTCTCTGGTCGCTTTGTCTCGGCCAAAATCTTTCTTTGATCTCTTTGTCTCGATCAAAATCTCTGTAGCCCATTATTTTCTATGTGCTACATGTACTGTAATTGGTAGGATTCTTTCTTCTTTCCAAAAATTTTAGGCCTTTTTTGTTTTGTTTTTGGGGACAAAGGAGACTTCTGAATTTTTAAAACAATATACCCAACAATATATAATAAACTACATTTTACTCCTGCTTGCTACATAATAAACTACTTCTTCATCTTTAGTAATAGACCGGCCCATCGTATATATAGACTAATGGGCTTACATAATAAATTCGGACTGGATCCGTACGTGGCGACTGGTCTCGTCGACGTCTATGTAGTTTCTTCCCAGAAAGTGTTCGATAGAATGCCTGAGAGAAGCCTCGTTTCTTCCACGGCTATGATCACCTGTTACGCAAAGCAGGGAAACGTACGCTGAGGCTGCGAGAGATTTTTTCGACAAAATGTGTGAGAGAGACATTGTGTTTTGGAACGTGATGATTGATGGATACTCTCAACATGTGTTTCCCAGCGAAGCTCTGATGCTTTTTCAGAAACTGTTGGCCTAAGGAATACCAAAACCTGATGAAATAGCGGTCGTGGCTACTCTAATCTGGGCGTTGGAGCCATGTTTTCGTCAAGAACAGTCGCTTAATTTGTAAGTATGTACGGCTTCGATTAATTTGTAAAACAAATGTGGGAGATGCATATCGTGGCATGGAATGCGATAATTTCTGGTTACGCAATGCACGGTTACAGCCAAGACGCGTTGAGATATTGAATGATGGGATGCAGGGAATCGCAGGGTTGCAGCCAACGGATTAGTAAACGAAGGGATAAGAATCTTTGAGTCAATGGAAGAGGAGTATGGGATTAAACCCAAGGTCGATCGAGCATTACGGATGCTCCAAATACAAGTCTCATGGTTATGTTCCAAATACAAACGCTGTCTTTTGAGGAGACAGAGAAAGAGCAATCTCTAAGTTCAGAGGCCATAGCGAGAGGCTCGCGATTGCATACGGTCTGATCAGTATCAAACCGAGAAGTCCTCTGAGGATATTCAAGAACCTGCGAGTGTGTTCAGATTGTCATACCATGACAAAACTGATGTGGAAGATCACATGATGGAATATTGTCATGAGAGATCACAATCATTTCGCGGATGGTTCTTGTTCTTGTGGCGATTTTTGGTAAAACCAAAAGCTGCGGCATTGTGGTTTGTACATGAAACAAAAATGTTCACTGTGAACATTTTACTTGTATAATCTAATCTTTGTTTTGACTGATGCATTAGAATCAAGAATAGCTATCATGGTTATTATGTCAAACACTTGGAGGGCATATACTCTGTTTACACTTCTTACGCGAGCAAGAATTTTTCCAATTTCCTTGAAGACCACGACTTAGACTTGTATAAACATGAAAGATAGAATCAAAATTGAAATTGAATCATAATTTATTATTTGAGATTTGCTTTCATGAGAACATTTGAGAGATATTAAAAAAGGAAGGTTTGGTCAATGAGAGTCAAAATAGTCAATGCTAAAATCGAAATTGGTTTCTAGTTTCTCCAATCTATTTAACAACTCACAAAAATCGGAAGAGAAGAAAAGCAAAGGTTAAATATGGAGGCCAAAACCCTAATTTTCTCAGTTCTCTTCATTGTTCTTACTCTCAGATTCTTGATCGGAAGAATCAAGCGAAAGCCGAACCTACCTCCGTGTCCGGCATGGTCGTTACCGGTGATCGGTCACCTCCGCCTTCTCAAACCGCCGATCCATCGCACTTTCCTCTCCCTCTCCCAGTCCCTAGGTTCTCCGATCTTCTCCCTCCGCCTCGGAAACCGACTCGTTTTCGTGAACTCTTCACACTTGATCGCCGAGGAGTGTTTCACGAAGAACGACGTCGTACTCGCGAACCGGCCAAACTTCATCCTCGCTAAACACGTCGCGTACGATCACACAACCGTCATCGCAGCTTCGTACGGAGACCACTGGCGGAACCTCCGCCGCATCGCCTCTGTCGAGATATTCTCCAATCACCGCCTCAATAGCTTTCTCTCTATCCGTCAGGACGAGATCCGACGGCTAATATTACGTCTCTCACGGAACTTTTCACAAGTAAGTGATATTTTTTGAATTTAGGTTTTATCAGCTAAATTTGGAACTGAAAATTATATCTTAATTAGGAAATTAGGATAATTAAATGGTATGATTTGACCTAACTAGGCTCTGTTTTGTGGGATGTGTCACTGATTATATAATAAATTTGCAGGAATTTGCCAAGGTAGAGATGAAATCAGTGTTTTCTGATTTAACATTCAACAACATCATCAGAATGGTGGCCGGAAAACGCTACTACGGAGACGGTGTAGAGGCCGATCCGGAGGCTAAAAGAGTCAGGCAGATTATTGCGGATGTGGTGGCTATTGCTGGCGCCGGAAACGCTGCTGATTATTTACCGGTGTTGCGTTGGGTTTCAGATTACGAGACACGTGTCAAGAAGTTGGCGGGTAGGCTCGACGAGTTCTTGCAGGGATTGGTTGATGAGAAACGAGAAGATAAAGAGAAGGGCAACACGATGATCCATCACTTGCTTTCTCTGCAAGAATCCCAGCCGGATTACTTCACAGATCGCATCATCAAAGGAAACATGGTTGTAAGTATCCCAAAACCCAAATTTTAGCCAAAAATAAAAAGAGTATCCGAAAACTTGGAAAAGGCATTTAGGTTCATGATCAAGTTTTTAGATTACATTTTGGTATGGAAAGTGTTAGTTTAGACTTGTGTACGTTTGCTATTTGCAGGCTTTGATATTGGCCGGGACCGACACATCAGCGGTGACATTGGAATGGGCATTGTCAAACCTGTTGAACCATCCGGATGTATTGAACAAGGCGAGAGACGAAATCGATAGAAAGGTGGGTTTAGACAGGCTTGTGGACGAATCAGACATCTCAAATCTACCATATCTCCAAAACATTGTGTCGGAAACGTTACGCCTGTACCCCGCGGTCCCCATGCTGCTTCCTCACGTCGCCTCGGAAGATTGTAAAGTTGCGGGTTACGATATGCCACGTGGCACGATACTATTGACCAATGCGTGGGCTATACACAGAGATCCTCAGCTATGGGATGATCCAACGAGCTTCAAGCCAGAGAGGTTTGAGAAAGAAGGAGAGGTTAATAAGCTGATGGCGTTTGGGTTAGGAAGAAGGGCGTGTCCTGGTTCTGGACTGGCTCATCGGCTAATAAACCTGACTCTCGGGTCATTGATTCAGTGTTTGGAATGGGAGAGGATAGGAGAAGAAGAAGTGGACATGACTGAAAGCAAAGGAGGCACAATGCCTAAAGCTAAGCCTTTGGAAGCCATGTGCAGAGCACGTGCCTCTGTTGGTAAAATCTTCCACGATTCCGCTTCACTTTAGTAATAATGTCTATTATAATATATGCTCGAGTTGTCTTTTTTTTTATTATCTGTTATGTCTGTTTATGTTGTAGTTATGAGTACTATGTAAAATGAGGACAATAAAATCGATTGTGAATTTCCAACAATGTTGATAATTGTTAACGTTACAGTCTGTTCAATATAGATTTCCTATTGGTATTAAAATTCAAGGTTTTAAAGTTGTGAGTTTCGAATAAACTTCTTAATAATCTAATTAAAATTGTACTCTATTCAATGGAACGATTTGATTTTGAATTTTTGATCCTTCTCGGTTTTGAGTTGTTTCTTGTTGATGATTATAAATAGAATAAGTAAACGACAAAAAATGGTCTTATCTTCCCGGTTTGTTATTTATTCCAGTTTTCCAAAATGGTGATGTTTTCAAAATCCACGTCAGTCTTCTTGTCCAACGGTAGTGAAGAGTTTTTTTCTTTTGTTTCATTTTATTTTACTCTTTCAAATCTATATGCGAAGCTTAAACTATTTGATTTTTCAATTTCATATGCAAAGCTTAAACTATTTGGTCCGTAGAATATATTTCTTTTAGTGATCTAAAATTTGTTATTTCAACTCATTTTGTTTTCCTTATCTCAAACATACTTTATTTAGAGCATCTCCAATGTATTCCCTCATTTTTATCTCCAAAATGGAGTTGGATTTTTCTCCAATGTATTCTTCCATTTTTTACTCCAAAAATAATATTCTTAGTATATTCTTCATTTTCAATTTTATTATTAATTGCTACAAATACACTTTATCTATAAAATTTACAAATTAACTCATTATTTTTTTCCTTTCAAAACTTGCACAAATTATGATATTATTTAAATTTAACCATTACAATATCATAAAAAATAACAAAACAAAGCACATTTTAATTTAAACATCACCATTTGAATATTCCCTCTATTTGATAAAACTAAATTGTGTAAATAAGATTCTTCTATTGAATACTCCCTCTATTTTTTAATAATATATGTTTTAGAAAAAAAATTGTTTAAAAAAATTAGATGTTGTATATTTCTTAAGTATAGTTATTGTTCTTTTTTAAAAAAATTTACCCTTATTATTTTAATTATTTAAATTAAATAACTAAAGTATTAATTAATAAAAATAAGGATCTAACAATTAGAAACAGCGAGTATTAAGTTCGTATAAGCAAAAACTTAAGTGATGTGGACACGTGACCTAGCACTACTGGGTAAATTGGGCTCACGATGTCGTTAACGTACAATTTAAAAAAAAAAATATGAAGGACTAAATTATAAATAAAAAAGTTCAACTCCAAAATGGAGTTGAAATTGGAGTTACTCCATATTTGGAGAAAAAAATGGCATTCCCCCATTTTGCACTTAAAAATGGAGTATGGTTGAAAATGATTTTACTGCAAAATAGTATTTGGAGTAGAAAATGGGATAGGATTGGAGATACCCTTAGTGATCTAAAATTGGAGAACATATACTCCTTTTCAACAACAATTGAAAACAACCAATGAAAAATATTACAATCTAAAATAGTATAGTAAGATGAGAAAGAATAAGTCTTTTTGACTATATAGTGCCGGCACAAAGAAGAAACCTATTACAAAATCGTATTTATGTTTAATATATCATAGCACTAAATTAAATAATTCAATGACAGAATTATTCTGAAATCGTCAAAAAAGTATGAATAAAATATATCCAGACCCGTTCCGCTAAGTCCATCAGATTAGCGGACCGGCCCGCATGTTCAATTTTTTTTTTCATGTAAGAGATATGGAATATAAATCAAGGTAAAATATAACTGGAAAGCTTAAGAAAGATAACCGAGACCAACGCTTCAGGTGTAGTAGTACGTTTGTTCTCAAGCAAACCCGGCATTATTAACATACAAATTGAAAATCAGAATAATTAAGTTCTAGTGAAATGTTATTCTAAGTAGTAGTAAAAGAATTCGACAAAAAAAAAAATTAGTAGTAAAAGAAAAGACCACATACCACACCTGAACCGTTAAAAGAGTTGATATCCAATTTTTTTTTTTTTTTTTTTTTGAACATAGAAAGAGTATGAAACTTGCATAACTGAGGTTTAAAAAAATACTTCAAAGCACACATTCTGGTTTTCTGTTGAGTTTCGAATCTTAGAAAGAGCATCTTGTCCTCTTTCCTTGTTCCGACACACCATGTAAACAGTAAGTAAAAAAACTTGAAAAATTATCCAATAGACCCACGAATTGTATATCCTAAAACCCGCATCCCCCCTCGCCACCATTAGTCAAGCGGGTAACCCGCTACATATAAAAAAAAGGGAGAATTGGAAATTTAGAGCAAAAAATAGGAACTCTTGTCCCCTTAGTATTTATTGGGAGATTATTGTCCCCTTACTATTTATATTAAGAGTAATCTAATTTTACCCTTTAAAATAATAATAATCAATATTTTATAAAATCAAAAATTTAAAATAATTTCTAAAAAATAAACAAAAGGATTCGAAAAAGGAAAAAAAGTTTTAAAAAAGGAAAAAAAGTTTTAAAAAAGATTACACGACAAAGGAAATATTTTTTGTATACTTTTTTAGGAAAAAACGTTTTCAAAACGATTTAAAAAGGAAAAAATATGTATTCTACATTCAGTAGAATCAAGACAAAATAGTAGAACTTATATTCTACAACAAAATAGAATATAGAGAAAATGGTAGAACTTCTATTCTACAAAAAGTAGAATATAGAGAACATGATAGAATGCGAATTCTACAATTAATAGAATATATACAACATTGTAGATAACAGATTCTATAAGGATAGTAGAATGATATACAAATAGTAGAATACTTATTCTATACTTGGTAGATTTTAGAGCAAATACTAGAAACCAAATTCTACAATTAGTAGAATATGAAAATAAATATTTTTTTAAAAAATTGTTTTTCCTAAGATAAATTACACAATATATATTACTTACTTAATATGAATTTTCCGAATTTCTAAAGTAAGTATAAATATTTATTTTGAATTTTTTTTTATATTTAATAAAAGATATTTTAGTTTAAAAATAGCATATCTCAAATAATTACTAAGGGGACAATAGTTCTCATTTTTTGTTCTAAATTCTCAATTATCCCTAAAAAAAACTAGTACAATTTTTTTTGGGGGCAAAAATCTGTACAATGTTTTCCATTTTCTTCATTACAATATAATAAATCTGTCTCACCTTCGAATTCATTTGAAGTGTTCCAATTCTGGGTTATTATAATTGATTGTTTTTGATCTGACATGAGTGAGAGAGATATATTTTGAAAACACAACATTACTATCTAAAAACGACACAGTTTCACATAAATGTGTATCCACTTCTCCAAATACTAAGATTCACATCCGCTCCGCCATTTACACGACCGACCCGCATATCCCTCTTAATTAATAATTTAACTAGGATTTAATCCGCGGGGTACTTTTTTGTAAAGAAATTATTTTGAATTTTAAGAAAATTACTTTTATCTAAATTTTACAATATAGCTAACTAATAATTATAGATAAAACTGTCAATTTGTAATAATTTGTCTATTTAACCTGTTTTGCAGTGAACTAAAATATTATTATTCGGGTTAATCCGGAATAATTTTATTGTTACTCTTTCATAATATTTTTCAACTTTTGTTTTGATATAGAATCAAAAAATATAATAAATTATTGTAAAAAATATAGCAAGATTTTACATAGATTTTTTTCTTTGAATATATATGAATTGATTATTATTTTAATAAATATAATATTAAAAATAATTAAGAAATTAAATAATAGATAAACTCTTTAATGAAAAATATATAATTTCTATATTATTATCAATTATTTTAAATGACTATTATATCATTTACTATTTCAATTATTCTTTGTTATTTGTAAATGCATTTCATGTAATAACTTACAAAACAAAGTTCATTTTTAAAAATGTCTTCTTAAATTAGATTATAGAGATTTGTAATAGTTTATCTATTTAACCCGTTTTGAGTGAACTAAAATATGATTCGGGTTAACTCGCAAAAATTTATAATTTCAAAAACATAACTCTAATATGCACCGTTAAATTATTCTAATTTTGTGGTTAGTCTACGAACTCTTAAAACAAAATAGTTTTCTTGTGTCTAACTTTTTATAAAATTTGTAAAATATTTTTCAATTTTTATTTTGATATATATTCAAATAAAATATAATAAATTATAGTGAAAATATAGCAGGATTTTAAATATATATAAATTGATTATTATTTTAAAATATATAATATTAAAAATAATTAAGAAATAAAGTAAGAAATAACCTGCAAAATATCTATTTTCCATATTATAATCAATAATTTTAAAATACTATTATATCATTTTCTATTTCAATTATAATTTGTTATTTGTAATGTCATTTCATGTAATAATTTAGAAAACAAAGTTTATTTTTCAAAATAGGTGGTTAAATAATATTATACAGATTTTGGCCGACCCGCACTACAGAATCTAATGGGGCGGGACCCACAGTTTATGATCCTAATTGACAACCGTCCGGCACGTTTATCTCTACCACCTAGTGTAGTTAATTTAAAAATCGCCAATAATACACGCAACCGCTAATGCCTAATGTGTAATCTCCAAAACAACATATACAAAAGATATGACTCAGATATAATTTATTGCTATACCAGACTCAGAGATAAGAAGAACCAAGAACCAAGAACCAAAAAAAAAAAAATGGACCTCATACAAATCTTAATCCTCTCTTCGCTCTTTCTCTTTATCTCCGCCAAATTCTTGCTCACAAGATCCAAACGGAAGCTGAACCTTCCTCCGTCTCCGGCGAAAGCTTTTCCGTTAATCGGCCACCTTCACCTCCTTAAGCCACCGCTCCACCGAACATTCCTTTCCCTCTCCAAATCCATCGGAAATGCTCCGATCTTCCACCTCCGCCTCGGAAACCGCCTCGTTTATGTCATCTCCTCACGTCCCATGGCCGAAGAATGCTTCACTGAGAACGACGTCGTTCTCGCGGACCGTCCCAAGTTCATCGTGAGCAAGAACGTCGGCTACAACGCCACCCATTTACTCTCAGCATCTTACGGCGACCACTGGAGGAATCTCCGCCGCATCGTCGCCGTAGAGATATTCTCGACTCAGAGACTTAATTCGTTTTTGTTTATCCGTAAGGACGAGATTCGACGGCTCATCTCACGGCTTTCCCGAGACTCCTTACACGTAAGTATTGGGATATATCAATCCCGTAATTACATATCTTGTCATCATTACTCTGTATTTCCATATTTGCTTCATAGAGATCTCTGTAATTAGTCAACTTCATAGAGATTCCTAAGGTATGGGCTAAATCGACTTTTCCCAAAGAGAAGTGCCAACTATTTTAGTCAAGTTCAAATATGTGTCATCTGTGCAATTATCGCTTCAAAATACTGTAATACATATGTTAACGCAAACGTAAATACGTTTATCTTAATATAGTCAAACCTTTTATCTGTTTATTTTCTTAGTAACTTGAACTATCCTAATTGTAATGGTATATTCCCAGGGATTTGTGGAGGTGGAGATGAAATCATTATTAACCAATTTGTCATCCAACAACGTCATCAGAATGGTGGCCGGGAAGCGATACTACGGTGAGGAAAACGACGAAGCTAAACTCGTGAGGCAACTTGTGTCGGAGGTGGTGACCAGCGCCGGTGCTGGGAACCCAGCTGATTATCTTTCGGTTGTACGTTGGGTCACCAATTATGAGAAGCGAATCAAGAATTTGGGGAATCGGTTTGATGCGTTTTTACAGAAAATTGTCGACGAGAAACGTGCAGAGAAAGAAAAAGGTCAAACTATGATCGATCGCTTGCTTTCTCTCCAAGAAATCCAACCCGATTACTATACGGATGTTATCATCAAAGGAATCATACTCGTAAGTATTCATTCATCAATAAGCAAATATACTGTACATAAAATTTTATTAACAACCAGTATGTGCAGACTCTGGTAATTGCAGGGACAGATACCTCAGCGGTGACACTAGAATGGGCAATGTCTAATTTGTTGAACCATCCACAAGTACTTAAAAAGGCGAGAATCGAGATCGATGAGAAAATCGGTTTTGACCGGTTAGTAGACGAACCGGACATTGTGAATCTCCCTTATCTCCAAAACATTGTGTCGGAGACACTACGTTTGTATCCTGCGGTTCCGCTACTGCTGCCTCATTTGTCATCGAATGATTGTAGAGTGGCGGGATATGATATCCCACGTGGTACGATGGTATTGACTAACGTGTGGGCTATGCATAGAGATCCAGAGTTATGGGAAGATCCAGAGATATTCAGGCCAGAAAGATTTGAAAAAGAAGGAGAGGCTGAGAAGCTAATGCCATTTGGGATGGGACGAAGAGCTTGTCCTGGAGAAGGGCTTGCTCAACGGTTAGTGAGCCTGGTTCTTGCAACTTTGGTTCAATGTTTCGAGTGGGAAAGGGTTAGTGAAGAACTTGTGGACATGACCGAAGAAAAAGGAGCCACGCTGCCTAAACTAGTGCCGTTGCGAACCATGTGCAAAGCACGTTCCATTGTTGGTAAACTAATATAATGCTTGTCTTAAGAAATGTATTTGTTTTTTTTTTTTTACTTACAAAAATGTATTTGTTTAAATGACAGCTTTTTATGTGTTTATCTGTTTTGGTCGTCATGTGGATATTTTGCTGTAACTTTACAATCTTGTTTGATGTCGGCTTAATGGTGTGCTTGATGTCGGCTTAATGGTGTGCTTAATTTATCTTTTATTTTAAGATGTTACTCCTTCCGTTTCAAAAAGAATGTCATTCTAATATTTTTTTTTGTTACATAAAGAGTGTTACTTTAGATTTTCAATGCAAATTTTGGCACAAAATACCTAATTTAACCTCAGTTTAATAAAGAATTCCAAGAGTTATTATATATTTGAAGGCTATAATTGAATTTTCAATATGTTTTATTAATTTGTGTGCAAAGTGTCAAAATAACACTTATTATGAAACAGAGTGAGTATCTTTTAGTCTTTTACATCTTTGTTCTTTTATTTATTTTGGTTGTGCTTAATTTTTTTTTAAATGACATTGTTTTTAGAGCCATGAAACTCACAGAAGAAAACCATTACATTTTTTTTTGAACATTGAAAACCATTACATTGAAGTAATGAAATAAATCTTATCAAAAAATTTTGACCTTTTTATCTTTCTATATTTTAAAAAATAAAATAAAATTGTATGTTTAAGTCAAAGGTTGCGCGTGACAGTTAAGTGCCAGTTTTTGTAATTCTCTTTCCTTTCAAGGAGCATAGAGTAGAGGATTGTGTATAATAAATAACTAAGAAGTATGAACATGCTTTACGTAGATTGAAACTTTTACGTTTTATCATCATCCACCATTAGAAATAGGACTTAGAATCATCTTTCATCTATATTATAATTAACTACGGGAAAAAAAATATTATCAAAGATTCATCTTAAAGTCATTGCCTTGCTGTAGGCAATAGAATGCGTCTGAAGAAACCTCATAACTGAACATCGTTTCAAGCAAAACCTTCAAGAAATTATATTGCATCAAAGTGTAACTCAATCAATTTTATCTATTAATGAGTTATCTCTCATGCTATTATGTTCAATCGTATACTATTAATCGATTGGCGAAAACACATAAGACTCCGAATGGATGGCCGGATAGGTGCGAGACGGATGAAATAGTATCCATTTCCATGAATTTTGATATTAACTGTTCAGGGATTTGTGGAGGTGGAGATGAAATCACTATATATTTACCAACTTGGCATTCAACAACATCATGAGGATAATAGCTGGGAAGCGATATTACAGTGATGATTCGGAAGACGAAGACGAGGGCAAATTCGTGAGGCAATTGATGTCTGAGGTTATGGCCGGAGACGGTGGAAGAAATCCAGCAGATTTTCTTTCGTTTTTGCGTTGGTTCACATATTCTGAAACACGGATCAAAGACTTGTCTCATCGTTTCGACGCATTCTTGCAGAAACTGGTCGATGAGAAACGTGCCGAGGAAGAAAAAAGTCAGACAATGATGATTATTCATTTGCTTTCTCTTCAAGAACCTCAACCTGATCGTTACACGGATGTTATCATCAAGGGAATCATCCTTGTAAGTTGTAAGCATCAATATTTGATATAGTTATATTGATTTTAATTTACAACAAAATATAACAATAACTTAAATTCGTTTTGGACATATCTGTTGTTTATGTTCGGACCGATCATGATTTGTATATATATACATGTGCAGGATTTGATAATTGGGGGGACGGACACGATATCTATCACATTGGAATGGGCATTGTCTAATTTAATTTGTTGAACCATCAAGAGATACTTAAGAAACTCCGAACTGAAATTGATTATAAAAATCGGTTCGGACCGGTTCGTGGATGAACCGGATATTGTGAATCTTCCTTATCTCCACAACATTATTTTTGAGACACTACGTTTGTATCCTCCAGCTCCGTTGCTACTCCCTCACTTGTCATCGGAAGATGTTGAAGTGCGAGGTGACGATATGCCACGTGGCACAATGTTAATGATAAATGTGTGGGCCATGCACAGGGATCCGAGATTATGGGAAGAGTCAGAGCGGTTTAAACCGGAGAGGTTTGACGAGGAAGGGGAAACTCAAAAGCAATGCCGTTTGGGCTTGGACGTTGGGCCTGTCCTGGAGCTGGGCTTGCTCATCGGTTAGAGGGCTTGGTTCTTTGGTCGTTGGTCGTTGGTCGTTGGTCCAATGTTTCGAGTGGGAGAGAGAGCGTTGGTGTCGAACAAATCGATATGAGGGAAGGGAAAGGAATCACGATGGGATCAAATTCTTATTTGCCACTTTATCAGAAATTTTAACCATCATGCCACTTTTTAATCAGTTTGCCACTCACTTTTAATGAATGTACGGAACTACCCTTAATGAAAGTCAAATGAAAAGTCAACTGGTCTCACTTTTAATGAATAGACGAAACTATCCTTAAAGGTTCGTTGTGTACAACTGGTCTCTAGTTGTACTCACCGAAGTACAACTGGTACCTCTGTACCACCAGTTGTACCTTCGGTACAGCTGGTACCTCTGTACCACCACATGTACCTTCGGTACAACTAGTACCTCTGTACCACCAGCTGTACCTGGTACCTCTGTACCACCACCTGTACATTCGGTACAGCTGGTACCTCTGTACCACCAGTTGTACCGCACCAGTTGTACCATATAGGTACAACTGACTCTATAGGTACAATTGGTACCCTGTAGTATTTGTACCTTCGGTACAACTACTACAATAATCCTCCTGTTGTACCAGTTGAACCCCGCAAAAGGGATTTGAACCCTGGGCGCGGGTCAAACACGAGGGATGCGCATGACGCTCGCCACTGAGCTACCGTGTATTTCAACGAATTCTTACCGATACAATGCTATTTAACACATACAAACCATCATTAAGGGTGAAATTGTCATTTTATCGGACAGTGGCATATGTGAACATTTTTCTCAATAAGTGGCATATGTGATGAGTACTCATCACGATGCCCAAAAAGAAACCATTACGAGCCATGTGCAAAGCACGTGTTCTTCCCGGTAAAGTTGATTGCATTGCTTAAATATAGTGTTCCTCGTCAAGTAAAGTTGTAAAACCAAAAAAAAAAAAAAAATTCGAATTCCATTTATAGCTTTCACTAGTGATTTTCTTGTACCAAAATTTAGAGTTTATGATTTAATTTTCGATTATTTTGTTCAGCAACAAAATTATTTTGTTAAATAGAATAAATGAGAGAGAGAGAGAGAGAGATGATTGATGGTTTTGCAGAGAAATAGATTTTGGGAGAGATAGAGAGAGAGGACTCCTGGTTTTTTTAAAAATGGTTGGAAGGAGAAGATGTTGGGAGAGAATTTTTTTTTTTTTTTATTAGTAATAAGGGTATTTTCAGAAATATTGTAACTTACACATATAATATTTCTAGCCATTATTTTTTTAATGATTAGTCTATTAATATTATTTCTTAATATGGTTATTTACTTGTATTTCTCTTTTTAAATATAAAATTTGGTCCAGTCTCCCACAGATAAAAGCAACTTAAAATAAGAAAGTTTGTTTATTCTTTATAAGTTTGTTTAGTCTTTGGATCACAACTTAAAATACCGGGTAAAAGCAAAAATAAAGTTTATTCAATATCGATTGGCAATTTTATATATGAAGATGTACTAGCATGTTGTTTGTCAGAGGCGATAATTTATTAAAAAAAACAGCACTCACTGTCATATTATTGGAGTAGTTGATTCAAATTTTATATTTAAAAAGAGAACTACAAGTAAATAACCATATTCACCCAAATGCCATAGATAAGAAAGTAAGAGAGTAAGAAATCAAAAAAAGAAAAAGAAAATGGACTTCACCCAAATGCTAATTCTCTCCTTTATCTTTGTCTGTATCAAGTTCTTGTTCACAAAATCTAGCCGAAGACTCAATCTTCCTCCTTCTCCGGCTTACTCTTTACCGGTTATCGGCCATCTCCACCTCCTCAAGAACCCTATCCACCAAACATTCCTCTCCCTCTCTCAATCCCTCGGGAATACTCCGATCTTCCATCTCCGCCTCGGAAACCGCCTCGTTTACGTCATCTCCTCGTATTCCATAGCCGAAGAATGCTTCACCAGCAACGACGTCGTTCTTGCGAACCGACCCGAGCTCATCATGGGCAAACACATCGCCTACAACTCCACCGTCATGATTGCAGCATCTTACGGCGACCACTGGAGGAATCTCCGCCGCGTCGCCGCCGTTGAGATATTCTCTTCTCATAGGATCAGTACATTTATGTCTATCCGTAAAGACGAGATCCGACGGCTCATAACGCACCTCTCGAGAAGCTCCTTACACGTAAGACATTATTTTATTTTATTTTTTTGAATTATAGGTTAAACTAATTATATAAAAAATCTAAATTTTGGGAGACCAAATTTTGAAATATACAAAAGATGAAATGAGAAATAAGATATAATTTAAGTGTTATTGATTCAAATATGTTGAATTTGTAATTCTACAGTTTTTAGTGAGATTTTGTTGATTTGTTGTGCAATAAGATAATATTTTGTTGATTTGTTGTGCAATAAGATAATATTTTGTTGATTTGTTGTGCAATATGATAATATTTTGTTGATTTGTTGTGTAATATATGTTTTGATGTTTATATCATATTTATAACTCGTGGTATGCGAAATCTAGATTCTAATCAGCGTTGTGTGCAGGATAATAATTTTATACATTATTTTGTGAATTTTATATTAAGCAAACATTAACGAAAATGGGTTGACTTAAATTTTAATGATTTTTTAATGATTATGTGATTTATGTACTCTTAAATGATAGCAAAGTTTGATATTTGACCAAACAAAAATTTGTTATAAAAAGTAGCTGATGTTATCATTTGGTGGATATTAGTAGAATAAGAGTATGAGTTAGTTAAGTATATATCGATGTAATCTTAATTGTAAAATTTGTTATCATGTGAATTTAGATTACCACACACCTAATCGATTTATTGTTTTATTAAAATAAAATTTTACAAATTATATATTTATGAATGTTAAAATGGGCTAACTCGTCATTTTAATCTCTTTTGAATCAGTTTGTTATCTTGCATGTTTTGACAAACCAACCCACAAAGAACCGCAATTATAAAAACATAACCCACCATATTACCGTATAATATAAATATTTAATAATTTTGAATATTTGAAATTTATCAGGTTAAAATATTTTTAATAATAAAATTTATATAGTTTTATCGAATTATGGTTCAATTAAATAACCAGTTTAAACCAACGTCATTTAAATTTTCAAATTCGGATTAAAATATATTTTCTTAGGTACTAATCCAACCACATACAAATATAAAAATTACATTTAATATCTACAATCATAAATTAATGTTATTATATTTTAAATAATTTAATTTACTAAATAGAGATTAAATGGTATTTATAAGTATTATAAGTAATTAAGATATCCATATTTAACAATAATGATATCATGTAGATTATAAAAAAAAATGTTTGCATGGTAACATGTATAGTAATCCATATAAATTATAGTTTTAAATGTATTTTTTCTGTTTGGACTACTTTATACTCGTCAATTTATATTTATGTTATAAATTGCATGTCCATGAAACTCTAACTTAATTAAATTTGTTTAGGTTGACTAAAAGAAAACTTTTAGATGTACATTAGATGTCAATTCCCAATTGTAATTATATTAACTATCTTTTCTATTTTCTGAAGGAAGAGAAAACTACTAATTCATATAACTGAATTAACAATTTTGAAAAAACAAAGAAAATATGAAACAATATATATGTAACTATCTCAAATTTGAAATATCCTATAGTAACTTTGAAAGTTTAGATAATGTAACTTTACATGTTAATTTGAAATAATAATTCTTAATTAAACTAAAATAAAATCACTATTACATAGCTTTCTGAAAATCTATTATAGTTCGCAAAAGTTTAATAAAATTTGATAAATAATCGTCTCACAGGGATTTGTTGAAGTGGAGATGAAATCATTATTAGCCAGCTTGGCATTCAACAACATCATCATGATGGTAGCCGGAAAACGATATTACGGTGGCGGCACAGAAGACAACGACGAGACAAAACTCGTGAGGGAACTTATATCGGAGGCGGTGGCCGGCTCCGGTGCTGGAAATCTAGCTGACTATCTTCCGATCATTCGTTGGGTCACTAATATTGAAAAACGGGCCAAACTTTTGGGGAATCGCTTCGATGGATTCTTGCAAAGACTGGTTGATGAGAAACGTGCAGAGAAAACAAAAGGACAAACATTGATCCATCACTTGCTTTCTCTCCAAGAAATCCAACCTGAGTATCATACTGACGTCATCATCAAAGGAATCATACTCGTAAGAACTAATTATATTACTTAATATTTATATATCTAATATATATGTATATTGAGAGTTTGGTAATTATTAAAGATGTATATACAGTCTCTGGTAATTGCGGGACAGACACGTCAACAGTGACTCTAGAATGGGCATTGTCGAATTTGTTGAACCATCCGGATATACTTGAGAAAGCAAGAGCAGAAATCGATGATAAAATCGGTTCAGACCGGTTAGTTGAGGAATCAGACATTGTAAATCTCCGTTATCTCCAAAACATCGTGTCTGAAACACTGCGTTTGTATCCTGCGGTTCCGCTGCTACTCCCTCACTTGTCATCGGAAGATTGTAAAGTGGCGGGATACGATATGCCACGTGGCACGATGTTGTTAACAAACGCATGGGCTATGCATAGAGATCCAGGTTTGTGGGAAGAGCCAGAGAGGTTCAAGCCGGAGAGATTCGAGAAAGAGGGAGAGGCTCAAAAGCTAATGCCGTTTGGGATGGGACGACGAGCTTGTCCCGGAGCAGAGCTTGGGAAGCGGTTAGTGAGCCTGGCTCTTGGGTGTTTGATTCAGTGTTTCGAGTGGGAGAGAGTTGGTGAAGAACTTGTGGACATGACCGAAGGCATAGGGCTCACTATGCCTAAAGCTACTCCGTTGCGAGCCATGTGCAAGGCACGCGCCGTTACCGGTAAAATGATATGATGTACGCAGGGGAGATTTTGGTAGGGGCACTTGCCACCCATGATTCTCTCAAAAAGGATTGTACGAGATGTCCCTCTTGTCGAACTAAACTTGTTGACTACGCAATCATTTTTTTTAGTAGAAACCCGTAAGTGGTAGTTTATGTTGAATCTTAGTAATGTCCAAGTTGGGTGAGAGTTGTAACTTACTAACTTGTAATAAAAGCAATGTCACGATCTTTACTGACAGTTCCACAACCCATAGTCATGTGTTTTTTTTTTAGACCTAAGAGCATCTTTAACAAGGGTATCTTATATGGGTATTTCAACATTTTAAAAAAAAAGAAATAATATTATTTTATTGAATGAGTATCTCAAATAGTTAAGAATTCCACCCAAAAGTATCTCAAATGAGAAATTTTGAGATATTTTAGGGTGGGGTTCTTAACTATTTGAGATATCCACCTAATAAAATAATTTTTTTTTTTTTAAATGTTGAGATACTCTTGTGAGATATCTTGGTTGGAGATGCTTTAAGAGCCGAAGAAAAGAAAAGTGAAGCAGTGCTATATGATGAATATATGAGTATTCACATTAAGCTAAAGTCAATTTTCCTGTACAAAATGACATTCAATAACGAACAGTTTGGTACAGAATCTGCCACGTTAATGTGATGGTCATATTTATAGCACTTTGAAAAAAACAATCAATTTCCTTCGGAAGTTAGAACAGTCGGAGATTGACAAAGTCGCTAACTCGACTGATAAATGTATTATGGGCGAAACCTTGAGGTCACAAGATCAAGTGATGATTGGGACATGATCATTTAAAATGTTCTGGTCCCGGATCTAGGAGATGTACGAGCTTCGGTCCAAACATTCCTGGTAATTCAAAAAACAAAGAAAAACATCGAAAATTCGTCGATAATAATTCTTTATGATGGATTTTCGACGATTTTTTTTTTTGTAGTTCTAAATCGTTTGTCGGAAATCCGTCAAGAATATACGATAGACTTATATCCGTCAAAATTTCTAACGGATTTCTAACATAATTTTATGACAAATTTTTCTAATACGTTTTCGACTCAATACATTAAATAAAAATCGTAAATATCAAACATATAACTACAAATTCTGCTTAAAAATAACTACAACTTAAATTAAAAACGATCCGGCATATCTAAAATAACTTGTTGAATTTATTTATTGAGATGAAGCTTTCCATTTTCATAGTAAAATAATTTGCTTAGATCGAATCCATGTTGAACTTTTTCTAATTTTTTTTGTTTTTGGAACAAATTTATACTTTTTTTGTTTTGAACATTTTCTAATTTATACTCACTCTGTTTCAAAAACAGTGTCATTCTGACAATTTTCACACAAATTAAAAAAACTAATAAAAACTATATTTTACCCTTTATTAATACACTAAAAAAAATTATCTTTCTAATTAATACATTAAAACACTAGGGTTAAAACTGGATTTTTAATAAAAAATTTGCATTAAAAATACAAAATGACACTCTTTATGTAACAAAAAAAAATGGTAGAATGACATTCTTTTTGAAACGGAGGGAATATGTTTCTTGTTTAATTGTATATCAGTCCAAATTTCTCTCGTACTTTTGTTGTGTAGACAATGTCAACCAAATCAAATAATTAATTAAAATGTTACGACATTAATTATGGAAAACTGGAAATCTAAGAATTTCAGGAGAACTTTCAACAAAACCTTTTTGGATTATTTATATGAAAGTGGCTAGCATTTACATTATCATTTTTTTGGTCTGCAGCATTTACATCTCTATATTATTATTAAAGAAATCATTTAGAAAAATGAATTTTATTTTGTAAGTTATTATATATTATGTAATTACAAATAACAAAAGATAATTAAAATAAGAAAGTATAAAACTGTCTTTTAAATTTATTGAAAAATATAGAAAGTATTTGTTTTCCATTAAAGAAATTATTTATTATTTAATTTCTTAATTTTTATTATATTAAAATATTATATATTTTAAAATAATAATCAATACATATACATTAAAAATTGTATTCGAGTTATTTGAATATTTTTCAATATAATATATTATATTTTATTTGAATATATATCACAAAAGTTGAAAATATTTTATTACTTTAATAAAAAAATTAGACACTAGAAAATTGGTTTTTATAAGAGTTTGTGTACTGACCACAAAAATCAAAATCATTAAACGGTGCATATTAGAGTTATGTTTTCAAGATTATATATTTTTGCGGGTTAACTCGAATAATATTTTAGTCAATTACAAAACAAGTTAAGTAGACAAGTTAGTCCGGTTTGACAGTTTTATCTATAATCATTAGATAGACATTTTATAAAATTCAAATAAAAACATTTTTTATTAAATTTAAAAATAATTGTTCTAAAAAAGTTACCGGCATTATAGCTAGCGCGGCTTAAGTCCTAGTTAATATATAACCTCTTGTGTTATTTTAACAATATAGTAAAAAAAATTAATGTTGTAATTATAATTATAGCTAAATCAAAATATCATTTTGTCTTTTTATATTATATATAGCAATGGTATTTAAGGACGGAAGAGAAACCAAAACAAGTTAGAGAAAGAAAAAAGAAGAACCATGGATTCTATTTTACTAACTCTCACGATTCTTACTACTATTCTCATCACCAAGATTTTTCTCCGACTCTCTAAACCCAACAAGAATCTTCCACCCTCGCCACGCGTCTGTTTTCCGATCATCGGGCACCTTCACCTCCTCAAACAGCCGTTGCTTCACCGCACTCTCCGCCGCCTCTCGCACTCACTCGGCCCAGTCTTCTCTCTCCGCCTCGGCTCTCGCCTCGTCGTCATCGTCTCGTCTCCGGCCGCAGCCGAAGAATGTTTTATGACGAAAAACGACATCGTTTTAGCGAATCGGCCTCGTTTCATCATGGGAAAGTATGTGGCTTATGACTACACCTCCATGGTTACGGCTCCTTACGGTGACCACTGGCGAAACCTCCGTCGTATCACCGCCTTGGAAGTCTTATCCACGAATCGGCTCAACGGCTCAGCGGAAATCCGACAAGACGAAGTTAAGAGGCTTCTCCAAAAGCTTCACGGTTTATCCGTTGAACGCCCGGCTAAAGTACGTCCAAAAAATCGTATCTTAATATTTTTTAGTCGAAAAAATAAATAAATTAAAACCCATCTAAATTCATTGGTTGTTAATTCACACAAGTATTCATATCTTTTTATCTTATATGCCTACATAATACGACGAATAAGACAAATTTTCTTGACTTTCGACATATTAATATATTTTCACGTCGTTTTTTTTATATAAATATTTTTATAAATAATTTTCAATTTAATCAGTAATATATAGACTTAAAAATATTCTAATAAAACCAATATGTTAAATTTTAATTAATAAACTAGATTCTAAATCCGCGTGAAATATTTGTTTGTAATATATAAAATGTGAAATGAGAAATAATAACTAATATAAGTGTTATAAATTCAAATATATTTAATTTGTAATTTTTAAATTTATAATAGATTTACTAAATGTTTGACAACATATTTGATACATGTTGTGTTCAATTTATTTATTTTAAAACAAGGGTTGTATAGATATAATCAATTTTAGAATTCTTTAGATTATAGATTTTTTTTTTTGGTGGCTCAGATTGATCGATTTCGTTATGTTACGTAGAGAATTTGGTAAATTAGGTAGTGGGTGGGATGTGTAATCAGCTCTAACCAATTCTGTCTTTACTAATTCGTTGAAAGAAACATGGATATTTAATTGAGATAAACTTGCCCGATTTAGTAGGTCGAACAATCAGTTACGGATCGTATTCTTTCCTTTTATATCAATATCAGGATCCAGAAGATAAAACATCTCCTTATGATTAATCAATCTTGGTTTTACATCCGGTTAAGGATATTAAACCATAACAAGAACATATATTTATTCAGGTGGAGTTACGTCCGTTACTAACGGGTCTTACCTTAAACGTGATAATGAGAATGATGACCGGAAAGAGGTTCTTCGAGAAAGATGAAGGCGGAAAGGCGGAGTTAAGCTTGCAGTTTCGTGAGCTTGTGGCGGAGATTCTAGAGCTCGCTGCAGTGGACAATCCGGCGGATTTTTTGCCTGCTCTACGGTGGTTTGACTACAAAGGTTTGGTCAAGAGAGCAAAGAGGATTGGAGAAAAGATGGATAGTGTCTTACAAGGGTTTTTGGACGAACATAGAGCTAACAAAGAAAGATTGGAGTTTAAGAACACAATGATTGCTCGTTTGCTTGATTCTCAAGAAAAGGAGCCTCATTACTACAATGATGTTACCATCAAAGGTCTCATTCTGGTATGTCTTTCTATATATCCCTGATCTTATTTTTTGGTAAATAAACTATAGTAGGAGAGTTCAATTTGTATGAACTAAACTGATTCAAACCGGACCGAAAAACCTATATAAAAGCCAATCCTAACTAAACTCAGCTAAAATGTTTTTTCAGCTAACAGTAGATGGCTAGATGCAGTGTAAAAGTGTTCATTTAGAGTCTTAGACCGATACCATTCCAACCGAACCGAAAAAATGATGTAAAAGTGCTCATTTAGGCTTAATTGCTTTTGTTTTTTTTTCATGAAACTAAACCACACATAACTAATCCAAACATAACTTTTATTGAAATTTTAAAAATTAAGAATAAATGTTAATAGAAAATCAATTCAAACCAAAACAAATGGTTCCATAACAAAACTTCAAATTGTGTAAATATACTTGCTAATCTGAGATATCAGAAACAACCAAAAAACACTTGAACTGGAAGTCAAATTGAACACTTTTGTATCATATTCCGCTATAAGTGTTGGTGTTAAATCAAAGTAATCCATCTTGAAATTGTCTCCGGCTCCCTAAAACTAAAATTAGCTAGAATCCGGTTAAGTCATCCACCGTAACCAAATTGAATTGATTGGATTGATAACCATACATGATGATAATCTAGTACTACCCAACTATACCGAATCACCAGTCTTGATTGTTATCACTAACTCCAGCTGGAAATAGCTAGAAACCAATGGACCCACGACAAATACGAAAAAAAAAGCCAAACAAATAATTAATAATATTGGTCCTACTCCCATTTTATGTCACAATAAACGGTCCCATTTTAATAACTGAATTTTATTTTATCATCAGATGATGGTAATAGGAGGTACAGATACATCGGCCTTAACAGTGGAATGGGCTATGTCAAATCTACTGAATCATCCACAAATACTAGAGACCACGAGACAAAACATTGATACTCAAATGGAATCATCATCATCAAATACTCGTCGTTTGTTGAAAGAAGAAGATTTAGTGAACATGAACTACTTGAACAATGTTGTGTCCGAGACACTAAGGCTTTGCCCTGTGGCACCACTTATGGTTCCTCATTTCTCATCTTCTGATTGTGTGATCGGTGGGTTCGATGTTCCACGCGATACGATCGTGTTGGTTAATACGTGGGCTATACATAGAGATCCAAGCGTGTGGGACGATCCGACGTCGTTTAAGCCAACGAGATTTGAAGGGAAGGATCAGTTTGGACAATATTCTAGTAAGATGATGCCGTTTGGATTAGGAAGACGGGTTTGTCCCGGGTTGGGTTTGGCTAACCGGGTTGTTGGGTTGTTGTTGGGTTCGATGGTTCAGTGTTTTGAATGGGAGAGTGGCTCAGGAGGTCCAGTTGATATGACTGAAGGTCCGGGACTTAGTATGCCTAAGGCCGAACCATTGGTTGTCACGTGCAGACCACGTGAGGTAGCTTCCCAATTGCTGTTCTTTGGAGCCAAGGATGTCTAAATTCGGGATTTTAAGATATTGATAATATTTGTGTGTATACATAAATTTACTCAAATGCAAGAAATTAGTCATTTGAAGATACACTTAATGATATGTTATTTTTAATCATTCTCTCTATTCACAAAAAAAAATGAGCAAAAAGAAACATTGGTATTCTATTTTATTAGGTTGGATCAGATATCTCAAATAATTTCCTTAGCTGTAATACGGTCCACACAAAGATGTTCATATCATTGATATTTTTGATCGTTAGAAACTTGTTCTTATCACTACATTAAATTATTATTTCAGCAGATTGATGAAAAACTTATATAATTTATTATTTATTTTAAAAATTTATTACAATAACATGAAGAAACAGACGACACATTTTTGAAGATCCCATTCATGAACTCTCACTCCGGTTCGGCTTAGACGAAGATTTGGAAGCGTGGTCTTCCTCCGCCACAGGAATCCAGTCGTTCGTCGCCGGATTACTTCTGTAAACCGCCTTTTCTCCTCCGTCTTCGATTGCTGCGGCGGCTGTCACGGCCTCTTCACCGCCGTCTTCATCCACCACATTTATAAATCCACTTCCGGTCTAATTCCAGGAAACAGAACACGATTGCAAAAAAATTAGATTTCTTCTGATGATTTTTTAAAAAACTAGAGAGACAGAGAGAGAAAATGGGAACCGTGTGATGTTGCTTATCAATGGCGGTGAGATTCGTGTAATACTCTGTCTCCAAGAACTCGTCTTGAATTGCAGATGCATCTCCCTCACCCTGAATTTTACCCTGAATTTTAACCACAAAGTCTCAATTTTAAGGACAATGGTCAGCTTAAGTGAAGAGAAAGAGAGTGATTTAGAGAAATCGAACATGAGCTTGTGACTGGAGAGATCGGAACTTGTCAGCTTCGGGATGGTCGGTGGTTTGGTCGGAAGTAGAGAAAGATCCGAGAGGTTCGGGTTCGCTTCGGGTGGGTTTAGTGGGTCGTTTAGGGGCCAGGGAATCAAAATCAGCTCTGATCTGGTTCGAGTTCTTGATCTGCTGATCCGGGTCGGCTATTTCGTCGCTCCGGCTTGGCTTCATCGTACTCATCGTCGTTCTCTGTCTTGTGCTTTACAACAACAACAAAAAACAAAACAAAACAGCAGAAGAGAGAGAATAGACTTTGCTCACAGGATTTTTGGTTGTGTAAAAAGAAAACGTAATTGGGCTTTTAATGGGCCTCCTTGTTTAATTTTTTTTATTACCGTTCCAATTATGAAAAAATAACTAGATATCATTGTTTTTTTTTTAATACTGAACAAATTATGAATTTACGACAACTATTACAAAGACAATTCTACAACGGACAACGCTATCCGCTCCAGTCCGTATCATTGTTATGTTAGTTTTTTCATAACAATTTAATTTAAAAAAATTACTATTTCTCCATCAACATTTCAAAATTCGAAACTCCTTCCGATCGGTAGCTTCCATCAATACTTCTCCTCCTCCTCCTTCTCCTTCTTGGTGATGTTACGACTTCCGACTTCCAACTTTCCGAATTCTACTGATTAATGTGGTTCACAATTGTTCCTTGATGTGTATTATGGGCTTAAGTAGAAAACTATGTGCTTGACCCAACAAATTAAGGCCTGGCTGGGCTTGTTTTTTTTTTTTTTTTTCTCATGCAATTTAATAGAAAGCTATTGTTCAAACAAAAAAAATGAAGAAATGTTTTTGTCTGTATCGTAGATATTTTTTTTTGTTAAAAGAGTTTTCATATCTGTATCGTAGATATATTCTACCAAAGTAATTACCGCGACTCTTTAGGGAATACGAATTTTGAAATGTGGATGGCAATTTAATAATCGTCGAGATTGGACCCATAGTTCTGAACATAGTGTATTTGAAGCTTCCCATTTCCGGCTCCCAAAGAAGGACAATAAATAAAGTGTCCTTTTAATACCCCAAAGGCCAACACTTCGAACAAAAAAATGTTTGCATCTCATCAATAACTGAATCATAAAAAAAATTGCGACCAATTTTAATTCCATTTTCGAACAAAAAAATTGTTTGCATCTCACAAGAAAAAGATTTATGTCACTTATTCTAACTTTCGTTAGCATGTTAACACTTTTTTAAAGTATCGTAGAAAATAACATTTTTTAAAAATTCGTGTACCGTCCATTACCGTACACGCCTCTTATTGCTACATAGTGCACCATCCATTATCGTACACGACATACTTTTTTGGGGCACTTTTGAATTGAACAATAGTCAAAAATAGTATTTTTTACTATATTTTCAAAAAATGTTAACATGCTAACGAAAGTTAGAATAAGTGACCGTGGGTCCAAACCCCCCCCCACCCAAAAAAAAAGGTTTGCATTTCATCAAAACTGAATCATGAATTGCGACCAAATTTAATTCCATTTCCATCTATGTAGTAAAACATGAAATAATCAATACCTTCTTTATAAGATAATCATGTCGTTGTATATAGCATTTGTACGCAAATAACGTTTGCATCTCATCAAAATTCGAATCATGAATTGCGACCAATTTTAATTCCATTTTCAACTATGTAGTAAAACATGAAATAATCAATGTCATCTTTATATTATAATCCATGTGGTTGTATCATTTGTATTGCACCATAATGGCCAAAACATCTCTTGAATCTATATAACTGATTCATGTCGAATTCACGGTTAATGTGGATATCAAAACTACGTATTTTTTTATAATTCAATCAATAATAAACAATCAATATATTGGCACACGAACTATATATGGGTGTTTATGAGAAGGAAACCGACTATTGTATGATCAAAGAATTTCTCCCTTCTAAACTTTACATTGATCTTTAACGACTGAATAAAAATAATAATCTATAACAAATGAAAATATATTCCTATAACCTGAGCTAAATAAATATTGTAAGTATAGAAATAATGTATGCAAGTGCATGGGTTGGTCTTTTTTAGTGACCAGCACCTCTCCTGCTCGGTCCTGAAGCCATTGTGTGCACCCTCTCTCCAGCTGAAGAGAGCGACCGCAACCTTTTGTAACCACGTATCACGACCCCTAATAATTCTTTACTTCGCAAATCGACCCCATGGTTTTTAGATTGATCTACTTCCTCCGATGAGCCACCAAGGAGAACTCTGCAATCCGCGGTTCTTGATTCCGAAAAGGCCGAGACCAAGAACATGACCGTAAAGATCAAGCCAAATGGTCTCATTTTTTTTTTTTATTGTGGTAGTTCGGGTTCTTGGGGTTTTGGGTTTAAGACAATGAATGTGTTTTGGTGATTGATAGAAAAGGAGTTGCAGAGGAGGAAGTAAAGCTTTATATACAAGTATGAAAAGATTCAAAGGTAGATGAAAAAGGATGGAGAGGAAGGACTATAGGTTATTTCGATTAGAGATAAAATAATATTATTTTTTATATAAAAAAATTGTTAGGGAATATAAAATGGAATAAGGTGTAGAATTAGACCCTCGATATAAGGGGATGGTGCAGGCGAATTAGTTTAAAAGGACGGTCTCTAGCTTCCTTGGAAGTGGACCTTTTTAAAAGTGCTAATTGTTTTTTGACCAACTATTTTTTTTGTCTGTCTAATTTTTTTTATTTTTTTTTATTTGTATAGAAATTATAATTTAGTAGCTCTAAAAGATTAAAACTACTTAAGTTAGATTGAAAACAAAAAATAGATTTCTGTTTTTTTTTTTTTTGGCCTTAAGATGTGAATATGAAATTAGGTCAGAAAATTAAGATATGGGATTTGTTTCGATGCAAATAATAATAAATAAGTTATGGGATTTGTTTATAGCTTAATATACACAAGATTCCAATGAATCAATCTCCCGAATCAAAATTCAAGTAGTAGTTGGTACTTTAAAAATTATTAACTTTGATTAGTGGAGTTAGGCAAAAAACAAAAAAACTATATCATTGTTTTGGGTAACATAGTTTCATGATCTAAACATTTATACTGCCAAATGAGTATAAAGTGAACCAAATGAAAGTACTAGACTTAACAACTATTTGATTTCATTTTTTAATTGATATTGAACAAAACATTGTCAATAAAATTTGAGCAAACGTTCATTTATAACAAGTAATGGTTTTAGTTGATTACAGAAATCTACGGTCCTGGGTCATCGACTCAATTTCGAACTTCAGAGATTGGAAGAGTACTTATGAAGGTAGGGCACGAATGCGTAGATGTGACGTAAGAGGAGGTAACGGATCGGAGATAAAGTACGTATTTTAACTCACACTTTCGCGAATAATTTGATCGGAATAAATTTGACCATACGAATCCTCGAGACTTGTTTTGCATAGATGAACGTTTCCCGTGTTATAGAATCACTATATATCAAAATAAGTTTTTCTAATTGTTTTTTGTTAGTCAATATTAATGACTTATTTAATTGCAAATTTAATTAACGGTCACTTTTTTTGGTTGATAGAATTGTCTAGAAAGTTCAAAAATAAAATAGTGCATGGTTTGATTAATTATCAATATTTGGAAAACAATAAAAATTGATTATCAATAGTGTTTGCACACAAAAAAAAGATTATCAATATGTTTTAAAACCAGAAAATGTACAGAAAAATGTAGAAGTCTACAAATGATAGAAACTTGAGATATTTTTATTTTTAACGGTAAAGTTAAGTGATGTATTGTCACTGCAAAATACTAGAACTCATATTCAATTATTTTTATGAATTCTCAATGGCATTGCAAATATGTTTCTTCTTTCAATTATGTTTTTTTTTAATTAATTTTATGCCATATCTGAACTTTGCAATTAAAGTTTATATACTCATAATGTTTGATAATCAAGTTTACAGAAAATATGATTTGTAGTTCAGCTAATTTTTGAAACATAATTCACTATAAATACGAATCTCATAATTCAGCAAGAAATATAAATTATATAACTCAAGAAACTAAAAAGGAACAAAACATAATTGTCATCGTGGCTCGTGGGTTTGAGAAAAGAAGGGCGATAACATAGACAGACAAATTCGGTGGTACACACACAAATACTTGTATGGACGGACTCTAACTTTGCTTCATAGTTGTCATGATAACAAATAAGCATCTATCTATCTTCTTTCTCTTTTCCTTTTTGTTTTTAAACGTCACTTCCCCACATGTTCCTTCAATTTTATTTCATTATCAATCTTGCATCTTCGAATCTATTTTTCCGTTTCTTTCTTTTTTTATAATCAAATTTTGGAAGAACTAAAGTCTATATCAATTTAACTTCGGAATTTGTAGTCATTATGTGAATATCTTAGTGGTCAAATGTGAATATAGTGAGAATGGACGAACCATGTGTAAACTATCGCCACATCAATATTCAAGACACATATTATTAATTTAACATATTTTCTTACTGTTTTGACCGAAATACACTATTTATTTAATCATGGCTAGTATTTTAGTACATGTGTAAATCCATAAAATTTTATACAAAACTACATCTACAGAAATATTAATTTTAATAAATAGTTTTATCAAGTATCTATCCCTATAATTGTTCATAAAATGTGAAATTTTAAAATCTATTTCCATTTAAGCATGTATGCAGTTTACATCGTACGTCACGGCGGTAGGATTCAGATAGACGTTTGGATTGGTTGATGTAGCTAGTAGCGTAATAAAAATATAGAGGATCTAGTAAATAAATATTATTTGTGTTATAGATATATGAATCAAAATAAGTTATTGTGTGTGTTGCTATTGAATACTATATGCATATCAGCATATGTATGTTAGATATATGCATGGTAACCTTTTTTAAAAAACTCATTATTTTAGATTTGCTTTTTGAATGGATTTAAGTAAATCAAGATGCCAATTATCGGAATTCTTTTTTAAAAAAATATATTATTTCAATAATTATATTTATTTTGTGTTACTGGACGGAATAGAAAAGACTAGAATCTAGATAATGAATTTATTAATGCAGAATTTGATTCCAATATTAATGGACGACCATGTCCGAACTATATATAGTTAACAATTTTTCCTCTTATTATATTCTGGTGTGGTCTTACGCCACTAATAAATTATACTATTTTGGCCAAACCAAAATTGATTAATTTCTTTCACCTTATATCAAGAGAGGAAACAGTGGACCGGATTCTAGGTAAATTGCTTATAAATATATTTAATAGTGATTTCGCCTCATATTAATATGGAAACAAGTTGCCTGATGATCTGCAAATTGGTTTATTTGTCTTACTCTAACTGCGGAAATAAAGGAACAAAATCGTTATAAAAAGGGAACAGTTTTGAGATGATATTACACTTTATTTGAATACAAAATTATCACTAAAAGAATTTGACTGCCATCAATAGCTCAATCCTAGATTTAATGATGAAATTGAAACGAAGAAAATACATCAAAGATTTGTATCGTAATAACTACGGTCGTAATTCAACACCATATAGCAGCAAGAGTTGACAGAAATACCAATGTTTGTCTTATCATAGGAGAGATTCCTACCTAACAAAAATCATAAATTTGTAGATGTTGGAGAGTAAAGTGTGGTTGTTCAATGTTTTTCAAAGAACCACGTGAGAAGAACTATTTTTTGGTCGTGCAAGAAAAATAGCAGCAAAGTGTTTGAACTTTATAGAAGCATTGATTATGAGGTTTGGTGTATCTAAATATATACTATAAAACAGCAATTCAACTAGTACTGTACATGGGATCCGATTTAATTGTCAAACAAGCTTATGTCACTCCGGCCTTAGTGTCCAAATTAGCTGGTTTAACCGAACCGCAAAAAACCTATTCCAAAACCAAACTGAATTTTTGATTCAGTTTATTTAATTTTAACTTCTTTTTACGATAAAAAAAACTTAGCCAAAACGAAAGCAAAGCTAGAGAGATACAATTAATTTATGATAAAATAAAAGAAATAAAGTCGAGCCAAACTTCATTCAATTGATAGATTTACTAAAACCAACAACCAAGCCGGCTACAACTACAAATGTGTGACTTTATTATTTGAGACTATGTTTGGTCTACAACTACAAATCTACTTCAAATTTTAGCTGCCGTCTGCGAAAAACACGATTTTATGTTCGGTCTTCAGTTTTAAATTTATGGTAACATTGGAGTCTATTCAAATCTAATATATAGGAGAATTTGGAAATATTTGAGCTTTAGTGAGTTTTTAAATGATTTGAGTGAATTAAGTAAGTTGTTATGATTTGTTTTTAATTTTTTTTTTAAATCTCACTTAAAACCATGAGATTTGAATTTTTATTTTTTTTTAACTAAAAAACTCTACAAAAACATTTTCAAATCCCTTAAAATTCACTACTTATAATATTTCTAATAACAATGTATTTGAATGTTGATTTACAAATCACTAGTTCATGCTAGATTGAATACACCCCCATAAAATTCTTATATAATTTCCTCATTGATGGCTTAAATTTTTCAAAAATATACACACAAATCTGAACGCTGAATAAACCAGTTGGGATCTTTCCCAGGAAGCAGCCTACTTTCAATTATCACGTTCTTTTGAAATCAAAACTTAGTCAATTAAGAAAGAAAATTCAAACTTTGCATCTCCTTGAACACTACTATATAATCGAATACTAAATCCACAAAATACTAGCACAACTTTCCTTATCTGGTAAAGCGGGAAAAAAAATTGTTAATAAACATAGAGTCGAATTGTTCTCAAATATATAGGATGATGAACAAAGCAGTTCTGGGTTCGATTCTATTCTTCATGTTGATCGGTTCGGTTCTTGTTGAGACTCGTCCTCTTGGTTTAACAAAGACCGAAGAGAAGAAGCTCGTGGCTGGTTTCTTCGATGGCTTATCCCTTGGTTCGATCAAAGGCTCAGGTGCGAGTCCAGGCAAAGGTCATAAGTTCGTAGTCCGGAGCGATACGTTTCGATTTGATAAACACTCCGGTCCAAGCCCAAGCGGACCCGGTCACTAAATTTTCAATATTATAGTTCAAACCGGGCCGGTTAAAGTGCCCACCTTCGTCTAGGTCAAAAAAATTATTTCATTTTTTTTGTTTTGTTTCAGTGTTAGTCGAAAATATGCATACACAAGATACATTAGAAGAAGAATGGGAAAATCAAAAATTGATTTCTCATATATTTTTTAGAAACAATTACACTATAAGGCACTTTATGACTTTTCTATTACATGATAAGGCACTTTCAACTCTTAAGGCACTTTTGGTGTTGAATTTTACCTTCTTACCCTTCTAATAACTAAACCATTTCACTCATTCCCTTTTTTTTTTCTCTCTCTCTCTCTCTCTTTTTTTACTCTCTCGGTTTAAACCTCCTTATTTATTTTATATTTCTTTTTTTTTACTCATCTCTCTCACATCTCTCTTTTACCCCATTTGATTTATTTTCTATTTTTTTATATTGTGAAAGACATAAAACAATTTATTTGGTAACAATGAATTATAATTTTTGTTTCTCTATATTTTAAGATCTATTTTGCTATAGTTTTGATTCGAAAAAAAAAACAAAAAATCTAAACATATGAAATCGAGATCGACGTGGACATGAACCCGTGGACAATTGTGTGTAGACAGATAAGAATCTCGTATTGTTAGTGTGGATGGTCATGTGTGGATAATACTTTACTGATGGTCATGTGTGGATGATCACGTGTGGATGTCATGCGTAGATGTAGTTCTTGATATTTACAAGTAGATTTTTTGTTTCACATCAAAACTATAGCAAAATGGATCTTAAAATGTTGGAAAAATAGAATTATCATATAGTGTTTCAAGAAAAATATTTTATGTCTTTCACATTATAAAAAAAATAGAAAACAAATCAAGTGGAGTAAAAGAGAGATATGATTTTTATTGGTTTAAGGTGAGATGTAAAAGAGAGAGATGTGAGAGAAAAGAGAGATGAAGAAAAAAGAAGCGTAAGAGAAAAAAGAGATGAATAAAAAAGAAGGACAAAATTGGGTTTTCATACCCATGAACAGTACAAAAAGTGCCTCAAGAGTTGAAAGTGCCTTTTTTGTAATATAAGAAGTGAAAAGTGACTTCTGCTGTAAATCACCCTATTTTTTACCTATCCATATGGTTATCGTTTGTTAGTTATTTAATTTTATTTGATAATGTACAATGTGATAATAACTTCGGTTCTGGACAATATGATTTGAATGTAATAATAATAAACAAAGTGAATATGATTATATTTTTTTCAAATTATAATGCAAACATACTTGAAAATTCAAGTGATCATAAAAAAATGGGATATAGGCGACGATCCTATATTCGAAAAAGTTGAGGGACTTAATTGAACTATTGTGAAAAGTTAAGGGATTCAAATATAATTACAATATTAGCCTTAATCTCGTGGATTGAGCAGTTTCCGTCGTAGATTCATATCTAGACGTGTACGGCCCCATTGTGATGTGAGATCTTTGCCTCTCGCTCTCGGTGGCAATGGGAAGCTCGTCGAAGGAAGAGACGGCGAGTGACGGAGACACTGCCAGCGGTGGCGCATCGCCGTCCAACGATGGCAGACTCTTCTCCGAGGGCGAGCGTGTTCTCGCCTACCATGGTCCTCGCGTCTACGGAGCCAAGGCAAAAAAATATAATCTCGCTCTCTCTCTCTCTATTCTTTATCTGTGTTCCGTCGGACGTTCGCATAATTTGGATTCTGGAGAATCTTGTTCGTGTTGATTTTGCAATTTTTGTATTTCACGTAATTTACTGGTCTGGTTTATTGAAATTGGAATTGGAATTGAGGTTTCTCTGCTAGATTTGGCTTAGGGGTTTCTTGGTAGATTTCGCTATCGATACTAAGAAGATCCTAAGATTGAGTCAATTGGGTGTAATTTGAATGCTTCGTCCGTACCGGATTCATGCAGCTTTTGCGATCTAAGACTGGAATGACCATATATATACACTCATCACTATGCCATTGGATTGAATTGCTTTCACTTAAAAAAAAAAAAAAAAAATTCCTTGCTATGCCAAATCTGCAAACAGAAACACGCTGCAATTTAAGAGAGAAACTGTGGCCAGGCCTGATATATTATGTTCACATTCAAATTACAGGTTCAAAAAGTCGAGCTTCGCAAAAAGGAGTGGAAGTACTTTGTCCATTATCTCGTGAGACCTCTTTCCTCTTAGCTACTATAGTTTCATTTCCATGTTTGGTTTACTGCATGCTTCGAAGTCTAGCTATTTCATTTTGCTCGATTCGCAGTATTAAGTGATACAGCCATCTGTGTCTGCAGGGTTGGAACAAAAAGTGAGTATCTCTCTGCTCTCATGTCTATTCTGGTTTATGTAGCAAAATCAGTAGATTGCTACCAATGACATGAATGTCTTGCCGACAGTTGGGATGAATGGGTTAGCGCGGATAGATTGTTGAAACATACCGAGGAGAATCTTGTGAAACAGAAAGCTCTAGACAAAAAGCAAGGAGTAGAAAAGGGTACCAAGTCTGGGCGTTCAGCTCAGACAAAAACTAGAAGCTCTGCCGGTGAGTTTAAGCTCTTTACTACCCAATACGGTATTTAATGCTTGTGAGTTGTGAAAATAGAATTAAGAGGAAACTCCTATTTCTGCTGGCTTGACTTTGTTGATGTTTATAGAAGAACCCTTATCACGATAGCCTATTAATATTACCATTATCTGGCTCAGAGGCCTGCATGTACATACACTGAGTTGATCATTTATCCTCCCACACTGACCCTTTTGAGAATACACAATACATATTTGGCCATCTATGCTAACTTTTACTATTTTGTCAAACATGTTTTTCTGATCATGCAGACACAAAGGCTGAGAAAGATGACACGAAAAACAATGGTAAGCAGCATATTATTTTTTAGCTCACTTGGAGGAAGTCAAAGTTCTCCTCACAACTTCCAAGGAATTGATTTGATATCTGTAAAATTATTGGAACAAAGTTAAGATTAGATGCAACTTAAGTTTATCTGAGTTAAGCTGGTGTATAGATTGATTATCCTGTCTGTTGCAGCTGCAAAAGGGAAGAAGCGAAAGAATGAGTCAGGCAATGAGGTCAGGCTTTTAAAAAACTTAGAGATGCACTTGCTTTAGCTCCACATCGATAAAATTACCAAAAGCTTGTACATATCTGTTAGGAAGAATTTTTGTGATAACACTGATGTGTTGTGATAATATATATATGTATGAATATATATGTATGATAACACATATATTCATACATATACAAACAGGGTCAACTTTTCAAGTCATCTAAAATAGATAAGGTTGCTTGTGTATGCTTTTTTTTATCTGTAGAAGGATAACGTATCAGCAGAGAAGCTAATCAAGATCCAAATTCCTGCAACACTAAAAAAACAGCTCACTGACGACTGGGAGAATATTACGCAGAAGGACAAGGTATAATCTACTCTAATTTCTGCACATACTTTTGCCACGATTAGAATTGTTATAGAATCTACTTTATACTTGAGAGAAACAAGTGTGTATTTGTGTAATCGGATGAGTTATATACCATATTGGCTGAAGGGAAATTTACTTTTGGTACTTGTCTTTTAATGATTGTATAGGTTGTGAAACTTCCGCGTTCACCTAATGTCGATGACATATTGTCTAAGTACCTTGAACTCAAAACCAAGAAGGATGGAATGTGAGTCCTTTATTCAAACACAGAGTTTGATTGATGTATTTTAGTATCTTCAGAAATCAAATGAAGCAAAATTGTGTGTTGTACAGGATAACTGATTCGGTCGGTGAAATCTTGAAAGGCATAAGGTGTTATTTCGACAAGGCATTACCCGTGATGCTCTTATATAAGAAAGAGCGGCGACAATACCAAGAAGCGATCGTGGATGATATTTCACCTTCAACTGTTTATGGCGCCGAGCATTTGCTTCGTCTCTTTGGTAAAATCTCAGTAAGTTGTTATTCAGACAAGAAAAATTTGATGTTCTCAATTCTTGACTATATTGCGGCATCTTCTTCTTTTTTAACCATCTGCAGTGAAGTTGCCTGAGCTTTTTTCATATGTAAACATGGAAGAAGAAACATGGAGTCGCATGCAACAAACACTATTAGACTTCCTCAAGTATCCTATCTAATCTCTCCTTTTCACTACCATTATGATTTCTCGGCATAGCGGTTAAATTCACAATTGTTCAAAAACCTTTACAGGTTCCTTCAGAAGAATCAGAGCACTTTCTTGCTATCATCAGCATATGAATCTGATAAGGTTTCAGATGGTAAAGGCAAAGGCAAAGATGACTGAGAACAAAGCCAGCTCCAGAAATTTGTCCGTATTGTTGTAATTTTAGAATTCCTTCATTTTTCTGATGAATTCATAGTTGTAAGGTAAATTTTCTGAGATTTGTAGCTGAATATGAAAGATTTAACGATTTGGTTCATATTATTTTTATTTTAGTGTTCAATCAAAATAATTTTTTTTTTAAAAATCGCACAAAGGTTAATAACAATAATAATATTATTCAGAGCCTTGGTTTGGAGAAGAAGGCCAAAAAAAACAAAAAATGTCTCTGAGATGAGATTATTTATGTGGCTAATGTTATTTATATTGGCTCTCTTTCTCTCTCTCTCTGTTATTCTTCGTTTTCACCTCTGACTCTGAAACAAGCCGTCTCTAATACGCATTTCGCGAGATCAGAATCAATGGTGGCATGAAAGAAGACGCTCGAGCTCAAATTCGTCGATTATGGAACCCGCCGCTCTTATTCGTTCTTCCTCCCTTGCTAGATTCCCTTACCGTGGCGGATTAGCTACTCTCCGACTCTCTCGAGTCAACTCCTTGTCAATTCTTCCACCTAAGACTCTTCTCCGCCGAAAACCTCTCCCTCTACGTATCTCTGCCTCCCTTAGTCTTCCGCGAAGGTTGATTCGTCTACGTGCAGTCGAAGACCACCATCACGATCATCATCATGATGCCGAACAAGATCACCATCACCACCAACACGGCTGCTGTTCTGTGGAATTGAAAGTGGAGAGTAAGCCTCAGAAGGTATTGTTCGGGTTCGCTAAAGCCATCGGATGGGTTCGATTGGCCAATTTCCTCAGGGAGCATCTTCATCTTTGCTGCTCCTCCGCCGCAATGTTCCTCGCCGCCGCCGCGTGCCCTTACTTTGCTCCTAAACCTTACATTAAGTCTCTTCAGAACGCATTCATGATCGTTGGTTTCCCTCTTGTCGGAGTAAGGATTCTATTGCCTCTCTGCAAGCTCTTTGCTCGTTTTTAATATAGCTATACGATTAAGGAATCTTGTTCCATGGGTGTGTGTTAGGTTTCAGCATCTCTCGACGCACTTATGGATTTAGCTGGAGGAAAAGTGAACATCCATGTCTTGATGGCACTTGCTGCTTTTGCATCCGTGTTTATGGGCAACGCTCTGGAAGGAGGATTGCTTCTAGCCATGTTCAATCTTGCTCATATCGGTCAGAACTTTTTTTTTTTTGTTTAAGGATTAGGGATATGGCTTTGATAATGCTTTCATGACGCTGATAGGTGTCTTGTCGTTGTTCTGCAGCCGAGGAGTTCTTCACTAGTCGGTCAATGGTGGATGTTAAAGAGTTGAAGGAGAGCAATCCGGATTCTGCGCTGTTGATAGAAGTGAAAAATGGAAATGTTCCAAACATTTCTGATTTATCGTACAAAAGCGTTCCTGTGCACAGTGTAGAAGTTGGATCCTATATTTTGGTTGGAACTGGTGAGGTCTGTGACGCTTTTCTAGTATTTACCTTGTATGTCATTGCTATAGGCTTAGCGATATTACAATCGTAGCTGTTAAGTAATGGATTTTTTTTTGTATTTAGATTGTTCCTGTAGATTGCGAAGTCTACCAAGGTAATGCTACCATAACAATTGAGCACTTGACTGGGGAAATCAAGCCATTGGAGGCAAAAGCTGGAGATAGAGTGCCTGGTGGTGCAAGAAATTTGGATGGCAGAATGATTGTGAAGGTATTTTAAACATATGCATACTGCTTTGCCTTGCCTTAATTTTGAAGTTCATAAGGTTATCTTTATTCTATGGAATTTTTTAAATCAGGCTACGAAGGCATGGAATGAGTCGACGCTTAACAGGATTGTGCAGCTGACCGAGGAAGCACACTCTAATAAACCCAAACTTCAGAGATGGCTGGATGAGTTTGGGGAGAATTACAGCAAGGTGGTGGTTGTTTTGTCATTTGCTATTGCCTTCCTAGGTCCATTTTTGTTCAAGTGGCCTTTTCTCAGCACCACAGGTAGATGTCAGAAACAAGTTCTCGCTTTTTAGCATATTACCCGTTATGTTGCAGACTGTGAATCATTTTTGATGTAACAAACTATTCTTGTTCGCTAATAAGATATATCACCATTAAGACAATTGGTAAGAGTGACCTTTGCCTTCTTTTCTTGGTATGGGAAATTGGTTGGCTTACTTTCTTTGCTGGTTAATGATACAGCATGCAGAGGATCTGTCTACAGAGCATTGGGACTTATGGTGGCTGCATCACCATGTGCTTTGGCTGTTGCTCCATTGGCTTATGCTACTGCTATTAGTTCCTGTGCAAAAAAGGTATCATGCTAGTACTCTGTAGTTACAGCCTGATTAACTGAAATTACCAACTGTACGTGTTTTCTTGCTGTTTTTGCCTTGTGGTCTGCTGCAGTTTGAGCATTTGTTTTTTATACGTTCTGTTGTAGCAAATTAAGCTCACGGCTTTAGAACCTAAAGAGTCTTATGTGCAATTGTGAGGGCTTTATGATGCATATGCAACTATTTAGTTCCCTTTTGTTCCAAAATCCAGTTGAAACATGAAGTTTATTGTCTTTCTTATTTTTTTCCCGCTATGCAATTACTGTATCTTCACTTGTAAGTGTGTAATCCAACAGTTCTGCACTTTTATAGGGAATATTGCTGAAAGGTGCACAAGTTCTAGATGCTCTCGCTTCTTGCCATACTGTTGCTTTTGACAAAACCGGGACCTTAACAACCGGTGGCCTTACTTGCAAAGCAATAGAACCCATTTATGGGCACCAAGGAGGTAATAATTTAAGTGTAACAACTTGCTGCGTTCCAAATTGTGAAAAAGAAGCTCTTGCCGTAGCGGCTGCTATGGAAAAGGGCACCACGCATCCTATTGGAAGGTATTGCTTGTTAAACATCAATTACTGTATACAACTTATCTCAAATTCTAGAACAATGCAATTTCTTAAGCATGTGCCTCCAATCATTCACATTACAAAATTTCAAGTGTAGGATGGATAGATATTAGAATGGACTCATGTAAATAACTCATGGTTATTACATAATCTTGTTGGATGGTACATTCATTTTGGGTAATATGTTGATGTAAAACATTTTTCGTCCTACATCTAGAAAATTTATTCTTATATACTATTTCCATCACCACAAACGGATGAAAGGAAGGGGCATAAGGCAACTTTTAGCACCATGAAGGTTTCTTTCTGTTTTTTAGACTGGTTTTGCCGACAAAATGATACTTGTTATGAAACTGAGATGTAAAGAGTACTTTATCTGTTTTCTGCTGTTTCTGTCTGACACATTTGAACTTCTGCAGAGCTGTGGTAGACCACAGTGTGGGGAAGGACCTCCCTTCTATTTTTGTTGAAAGCTTCGAATATTTTCCTGGTAGAGGCCTTACTGCTACTGTAAATGGTGTTGAGGTACAACATAGTTATGTACTAGATACTTATAAATTTCCACTTTCCTTCTAGTTCTTGTAGTGTGTGTGATGTGTATATTTTTGAGACTCTCACTTTCTCTTTATTTTTTGGCTTTGTAATAGTCAGTAGCTGAAGAGAGTAGATTACGAAAAGCATCACTTGGTTCTATAGAGTTCATTACCTCGCTCTTCAAATCAGAAGATGAGTCTAAACAGATTAAGGATGCTGTAAACGCCTCTTTGTACGGAAATGATTTTGTTCATGCCGCTCTCTCGGTTGATCAAAAGGTATATGCGCGGCTAATTTTTTTGGTGGTCTAAAAAACTCTTTCCTTCTTGACAGTCACTAATTTCTCTCTCGTCAGACCATTTATTATTTCATAAAAACCTCTGTATTACTGAAATTTATGAGCCTTGCTACCAACTTTTTCCAGGTAACATTGATTCACCTCGAAGATCAGCCTCGTCCAGGGGTATCAGGAGTTATAGCAGAACTTCAAAGCTGGGGTCGACTCCGAGTAATGATGTTAACTGGGGACCACGATTCAAGTGCTTGGAGAGTTGCAAACGCAGTGGGTATTACTGAAGTCTACTGTAACCTAAAGCCAGAGGATAAGCTAAATCATGTAAAGAACATCGCTCGAGATGCAGGTGCTCATTACTCTCGCCATAGGTCAACACTCAAAAACATCTCTCAGTGGGCTAAAAATTTAGAGTTTGGTGATTGTTGTTAGGTGGAGGTTTAATCATGGTAGGCGAAGGGATTAATGATGCTCCAGCCCTAGCAGCTGCAACAGTCGGGATTGTTCTTGCTCAACGTGCGAGTGCCACGGCAATTGCTGTTGCTGACATCTTACTGCTTCGGGACAACATCACCGGTGTTCCCTTCTGTGTTAATAAATCCCGCCAGACAACATCACTGGTAAATAAATAAAAGAAATCTTTTCTTAGACCAATTCAGATGTAAGATTGCAGACTTAACGAGTGTGTACCATGTTGCAGGTAAAGCAAAATGTGGCTCTTGCATTGACATCGATATTCTTGGCCGCTCTTCCCTCAGTTTTAGGGTTTCTTCCATTGTGGTTGACGGTATGCAAGCCAATACCCTCTAAAAGCTTTGTTTTCCATCATTTGACAATCGAGAAAAAACCGCTAATCCGCGGGATTGATTGATCATAGGTTCTTCTACATGAAGGCGGGACTCTTCTCGTGTGCCTCAACTCGGTACGTGGTCTGAACGATCCATCATGGTCGTGGAAACAAGACATAGCTCATCTAATCAACAAGTTAAGCTCACGAGAGTGCACCAGTAGCAACAAAAGTTTAAGCTCTGTAGAGCCTGCACATTAGGTAACTCCCTCTTTCGTTGTATAATTCTGCAGAAGCATGAAACTGTATGTATGATTCGCTTATGTAACATCAATCGTATATATGTTTCGTTTCGACTGGTTTGTTTCTGTTGGTCACGTGATTATATTTACTCCTTTTGGTTGTGTTTTGCTTCCTCGTAACAAGTTTGAGAAATGTTTTCCGACTTTTCATCATTAATTTAAAATAAATAAAAAATAACGTTTTTTCCTGTTCTTGCTTCCTTTTAATTTGAATCAAGAAAGATCATATGATTACAAAAGATTTTTGATTTGCTTCCTCCGTCTTCTCTCTTAACCATCATCACTGGCTGGCTTAATACATGAAAAGCCTGGAACTTTTATTTTCCCGAGAAACAGAGGGGAAATTTGAAATACTTGTCTCTATTACTCTACTCGATCTTCCCACCGATTTGGTTCACTATAAACTCTCTAAACCCGACACGACGGCTGTTTACACTTTGCGGCATACACGAACCACCACCTCCTCCTCCCCCGGAACCACCGCCGACGTTTCCTCGCTGTATATCCGCCATGTAACTCCTTACCTCCGATCTAATCATCTCTTGAACCACCGTCATGAACTCACCACCAAATCCCGATATCCCTCTCTCTTCTTCTTCCTCTTCCTTTCTAACCGGAAACAGCTCCGCCGTGTAACCACCGTCAGTAACCGTATTCTCGTTTAGTTGAGTTGAGTCGTTGACTCTAACCGTCTCCGTCTCGCAACGGTTATTCCAAGGAAGAGACAAGCTTAGATACGTCGGCGGATCTTCACCGGAAGACGACGCCGTCACCTCTGCCATAGCACCAGATCTAACCGTCGGTTTAAACACGTGTGGGCCGCCACTGGATTGCTCGCTGACGTCAGATCCCGACGGACTTCCCGGGCTCATATACAACCCAGTAGACACACCACTCGCCGTACGTTTCAACGGTTGCTCCTCTCCTAAGTTACCATCATACCCTCCGTTTCCACCGAAATCACAGCTTTGCCCTTCAGATGTGACGGCGCTGCATTTTCGCTTGAGCGTAGAGTTCCAATGATTCTTTATTGCGTTGTCGGTTCGTCCGTTGAGGAGACGAGAGATCGTTGCCCACTTGTTACCGAACCGAGCGTGCGCTCGAATAATCGTCTCGTCTTCCTCCGCCGAAAAAGCACGGTGCTCGACCTCCGGAGATAGCTGGTTACACCACCGTAGACGGCAAGATTTGCCGGAGCGGCCAGGGATAGATTTGCTGATCAAAGACCAGTTTCTTGGACCGTGCTTCTGCACCAGCCTCTGCAATAGATCGTCTTCCTCTGGACTCCATGGACCTTTAATCCGCTCCATATTCTTTCGGGTCGGACCTGACATCGCCGGATCTTTTTTACCGGATTTGTTCTGTTTATTTTTTATAAACGCGTCCTCTGTTTTTATTTTTTTTGGTCGTTAGGAGTTTTTCTTTAGTTGTGAGAAGAAAAAGTTTTTAAGAGGATAAGAGCAAGAAGAGAGAGTATTTATACGAGAAGGAGTGGCGAAAGGGTTACCGGCTCAACCCGTAACCTTTCTTATCGATTAACAGAAAAAATATATATTAAAGTAGTTAAACTCTGGAGTTTATTACTAAGATATGTGTAATCTTTCGAATATTGTTGTGACAGGCATAAATATCTAATTTGTAGGAAACAAAGAAAACCGTTGTTGTGTCTATAAATAACGAAAATTTATCAGTGTTAAACGGTCGTTACTAACATACTACTTGTTACGGTTTTGACTAATTCAGTCAAAAAAACGGATTAATTGAACATTGCTTTTTGTATTATTAGTAACAGATATTTTAATAATAAAAAAAAGACGTCCGCGATCGGAAAGTGCGTTTGGGTGAACAGCGTCTGTGTGAGGTTAACATCGAGCGTGGAGGGCAGAGAATCTTCCAGGAAAAACGGTTGGGGACTTGGGATACAGCTGTAAATTAACACGTGTCAAGTTAGTATATGTACTTTGAGTTTGAGATTTGCTTTTTTTATTTCAAATTAATATTATTGTGCTCTTTTTTTATTCAGAGATTTGTTTTATTTATAGAGTACGCTCGTACAAGAGCGTCTCTTCCACTCTCCGTTTTACAGGTGGAGTGTTTTTACCCAATCATTTCGTTTTCCATCTAAAAGCAAAGTTGTGGTGACACCCACAAAATCGTTAACTTCTACGTTTTTTTATATTTTATTTTTTTGTAACCAACTTCCACGTTATTTCATTCTCTTTTATTCAAATTTTTTTTGTTTTTTATTTCAAATTTGTTAACTTTAATGAAGGAAAAAAATGTAACAAAATTCAGGAATGGCAGTTTTTTTGGAACACTGTGTTGTCATGTCAGTGTGTATATCAACTTGAAAATTTGATAAAAAAAAAACTAATAAATATAGAAAATGAGAATACGCTGGCAAACACATATATACTTGCTTTTAAAAATAAGTGCCAAAAAAAAAGACTACATACAATACAAGTCAATAAAATATAGCCGAAAGTTAGTTTTGTTTTGTTTATAAACTAAAGTGTTGTGATTTGATTTCAATATTTTACACTGTTCGTTGCATGTCACTGTCTTGTGTTGTGTGGTTATAATATACGGGTCCAATATCCAAATCTTGCTTAGCATATGTACATTGTGTTAATGAACCAAAAAGTAGACACCAAAGTTCTTGCTACATGCAACGAGTAGATGTAATAATTCATCTTTAAACGAGTGTTGAAACAAAAAAAACATGCAACGAGTAACTATAATAGTCCCTTTAAATTATCATTATATATAATAAAAGGAACAAAAAAAGATGGAATTTAGTTTATTACCGACACATTTTGTAACTTGAAAATTACTCAACAAAAGATATTTTAAAACCGGTTTGTCAAAAAAAAGAGCTAAACCGGTAAAGCTAAAAAGAAATCGAAGTGTACACGCCGGTATAGCGCGTATGGGGAAAATACAGTGAAGCAAACTTTTCAGGATGCGTCCCTAACTTTTTTCTTCTTTTTCACAAAAGTGTAATTGGCTGAAAGAAAGACAAAAACCTAACGAACTGAAATTAAATACAAAAAATAAATATATATTCCTCTATTTTACAAAAAATATTATTTTGACACATTTCACATATATTATCATTCATTAATACATTAAATAATTTTTTTCTCTCTAATTAATACATTAAATCAACAAAATTAAAATTTTATTTTTATTTAAAATTATGTATTAAAAACATAAAACGCCATTATAAAACAAAAATAAAATCTGTGAAACGAATAGAGTATAAAAATCAACATTGATATTTTTTTCTTTTTTTAGAGAAATCTACATTAATATCTAAAGTTCTAAACCAAGCCTTCTAGTTCTTAATGCAAGTTCGCAATATGAGATTCATTCAGAACTTAGTTCGCAATATAATATAATTCACCAAAGATAATGAAACCTCAAAACTTAGTTTTCCTAAAACCGTTGATATGCACTAAACACATTTCTGAAGCCCAAAATAATTAATAACGAGAGAGAGAGAGAGATTGAAGATAAGGATGAAGTTAACGGTTAGGTATGAGGTTTTTGGTTCGATTCGGTGACTTTTTGACTGAGGAAGCCAGCCTGTATGCCATTATTATTTATTATTATCAAAAATAGTTATCATTATTATTTTTTGGATATTTTGCCCATTTTCAAATAAAATAAAAAAGAAAAAAAAATAGGCTAAAAAGAAAAAGAGACAGTTGCTGACGTGGCGCAAAACGACAAAGATAGATCGCGGGATCGTTACCACTTTCAATTTTATTTTATTTGAAGAATAAATTTAAAATAAAATATAAAAAAACAGGCTGTAAATCTCTGCCTCCCTTTAACGGCCACTCCCTCACCTGCCGGTCATCTTTCTTTTTTATCATATGCATTATGCTTTTTTACTTCTCTAATTAAATTAGTACTCCCTCCGTTTCTTTATATAAGATATTTTGGCTAAAAACATAAAGATTAAGAAAATTATTTTTCTTTAAAAAATATCATTTAATATACAAGTTTAAAATTATTTAGCTAATTAAAAAAAAATCTGTATAATATAATTGGTCACACGATTTTTAATAACTGTAAAAGTTGCATTGAAATATGAGAACATTTTATATTTTGAAACAAAAAAAAACCTCCAAAACATCTTATATAAATAAACGGAAGGAGTACCATTCTTTTTTTAAAAGCTGTCTTGGAAATCTAAATACTCTTCTGTGTTTAGTGATTATTATTATTAGTCAAGAAATTTGATAATCAGATTTTTAGTTTTATTTCATATAAGCTATATGTGTCGAAATAACTTAGTAGGTCAGCCCGTATTAAATGGAATAAAATAGTAGTCAACTATGTTTGTCTTTGTGACCGTAGAATTGTGTTCGAATAAGATATTAAATGCATTATCGTTTTTTTTGTTTTCCTTTGTCGAAAATTCGAATTGAATGGATTTAACTAACCAATTAACGGTTGTGAAATCGTTTTTTATATTCTTATGGAATGCATTCAAACAAAGATCAACCACCAACGTTATAAAATCCACAAATATTAAAACATGCCTATATTTAGCTAAATAAGCTCTTTCCTGCATAGTCATAAGAAGAAACGAATTTAATTATGATATTGTGTATCAATAACATAAACTCGGTTATCTATGCCTAACCTACTTATAATATTAGCTAATGATTAAAATATGGATGTATCGTGTCATGTGTGAATGAATAACATTTATTACCGTAGATAAATTTTGAAATTACTTTATTTTCGGCTATCTTAATCTGTCTTTTCGCATTGCAATTCATTACTTCAACCAAAATGATGATCACTGTTAGCCAGCCCTGGGCAAAATAAACGGAACCGAAATACCAAAATCGGAATCAAACTGAAATACCTAAATCGGAATCGAATCGGAATTGTCAAAATACCCATTGGATTCTAAACATTGATACCCATGGATATCGGGTAGAACCAGAACCGAACCGAAAATATTTCGGGTACCCAGATACCCGAAATATAATTATATATCCAAAAATATTAAATATATATCAGATTTTTGGGTATATTTTTTTTTTTCGGGTATATTTTCGGGTTTTCGGATATAATTTCGGGTTTTCAGGTATATTTTTAGTATTTCGGGTATAATATTAAAACTTTTTCGGATTTTCGGGTAAAATTTCGGGTTTTCGAATATATTTCGGATTTCGGGTATATTTTAGGTATTTCGGGTAAAAAATACATGGAGCCGAACCGGAACCGATTAATATCCGATTAATATCCGAATGGTTCGGGTATATTTCGGTTCCTAAACCTTTCTATCCGAAATATCTGGAACCGAACCGAAATCATTTCGGTACCTATATGGATCCTAAAACTCTCTATCCGAAATACCCGGAACCGAAAATGCCCAGGGCTAATCACTGTAACGCACCAGTTGCGTTTGAACCGCCGCAGTGATTACACGAATCGACTAAAATAATTAAAACTGGGATTTGTCAAGTGTACGGCACCGTTAAACACACTAATACAGCCGTGTACTGCAGAGCACGAGGCACATGCTCCGATGCCCAAGGGAAGTTTCTTGCGAGCTTCCCACTTTTGTCATTTTAAATTTATGCTTTTAAGTATTTTAAAGTATCCTTGAGGAAGGAAAAAAAACGGGATAAGATTCGGTCAGAACTAATTGTTTAATTAGTGAACCCAAATTGTGTATTAGGATAGAGATTAATTAAGTGGAACAAGAGGGAGACAGATAGACAAAACTGTGTAATTAATGGAGATACGGTAAGAGATCTTCCGTTTTAGGTACATCGTACCTATTATCTAAGTTTAGTACTAGTATTAGTTTGTTTGCTGTTAAATTCTTCGAACCACCACCAAAAGTCACCGTGATATACCACCAACACCGCTTATAAAAGAAAACTCAAAAATCATTATTCATGGAACATACAAGAAACATTGAAATCAATATGTTGATGAAATAGAGGGAGTGGACTAGATTTTTTTGCACTTACTTAAAATAAGAAAAAAGCCAGCTGACTTAATTTTATTAAAATACAAAAAAAAAAACTTAAACCTAGAAACAAGTGATACAGACAAGTAAATAGTTTTCCTTCTTAGCTTTATATTATTTTTGTGTGTGTTTTTTTAGCTGAAAACAAACGATCCATTGATAAAATTTAGTATTCACTACTCCACTGAAAAGTAGTCTCTACTTTCTTTTCTTCGAAAAAATGCATGTGATTCGTATATTATTGCCTTCAAGTGTAATTTCCCTTATATAATTATAACTTTGTTTTAGGTTCAGTTGTATGTTTTGAGACCAATCATGTGAATGTTCATTCATGCATTACTAATTCCATAGTTTTTATTCGATAATTTAGTAATCCAAAATCAGAGATTTATTGAAACGATATTGTCTGGAATATCTCGTAATTAGGATCCACGAGTTCCTTAAAGGAATGGAACATTATTAGGTTTATGATTGTTTAAGAAAAACATAAGATTCCTGTGATTACAGTCATTTTAGTTTCCATAAGCTATATAAACGGAAAAGGAAAAAACAAATCAGCCGTCAGATGGGAGACAGCTGTGAGCATTTCATCCGTTGAATCTTTTGTTTTTTTTGCACATAGCAAATTATTTTCCAAAAAAAAAAAAAAAAAAAAACGTATCATCAACTTTCAACCGCAGAAGGCACGTGCGAGAAACGATTTGTCACGTGACGGTGGAGACGCGGTTTAAGCAGACACACGTGCGACTTGCTTCCCACCGCTCCGACAAGTATACTGAAGAGATAATAAAAAAAAAAGAAAAGAAAGGAATTTAAAATTTAAGCGGACAAATTTGACCATACGAAAGTCGTATACTTTGGCGTGGTACGGAAGGGTAGAAGTGTAATTTTGGGGTATGAAATCTTGGAACTGTGAACTAAAAGAGATCTTCACCTTTGATATGGTTGTTGGGTTTATTGATACGACACACGTGAAAACTTGATGCCCACCTACATTTTCATTTATTGTTACATGATCCAAACTTATGAATTTGTAGGATTCAAAAATAAAAATGAAAAACTAAATCTATGGTTTATGAAGAATCATGGGACTAATAACGAAAATTTTAATGCAAATCTAAAAACGCTTCCTAGAGGTCGATAGTTTGATTGGAAATATATTATAGGATAATCTAAAAAATTACATGATCAACTGGCAGTTCAGACGGATAAAAATATTAAAAGTTGGTTCGGATCCAAAGAATATACTTGTTTCGACCCGAAACTTCTTGATTATCAAAATAAAATAAAAAAACTTGAAACGTTTACACGATATATGTAAAAGTTTGTTTGTACTTTGGCTATATATTTTTTTTTGTCATAGCAAAAAAAAAAAATAAATTAAAAATAATGGTTTGGAAAATCAAATTATTTTAAAAAGTTGTTGTTTTAGCTATATACAAATGTTATGTATGATGTCCTTTTTAAGAATTTCAAAACTAAATAGTACTTGTGCAATTTTCACTTGTAGATTAAATTTGCTCTTTTTGGACATTGCTGTAGTTATATTTGATAGCCACTTTATACATTCTTATGTATGCGTATAGATTAAGTTTTACTTGACCACAAAATGGTCGACCACAGTGTAGAAACAAAACGTTCAAAATTTAAAACAAAAAGTCAACACAAGTATGTTGTTCTTGTTTGGTCAACAAAATGTTGATTCTAATACTCGATAAGTGTTACTTCTAGGCGAGGTCAAAGATTTCCACGTAGTTATGATGTATATCGTCGATTCTTTTTATAATTTTTTTATAACTGTACTGTTGACGCAAGTACGTCTACAAATTCTATATATCGGAAATTATATTTAATCTGATATATTAACCCGTATTTGCTGTGTTTATTATTGTAAGATGATCGATATCTCTATTTTCGTTGATGAACCGCTTTTAATTCCCGCTTTGAGGAGACAATAATTTTTTTTTGTCGGCAAGGAGACAATTAATATACACGAAATCAAGGAAATGCTATAACTTAAACAAATAGAGTGAACATACTCCTGTGTATGTTGATGTTCTGAATTTTTCACATATACTGTATTAAGAAAAAATCTTAACTAATCATTTTTCTCTTTTTTGGTTGATTAGTTTAATGCAGGATTTGGTTTCCAATATTGGTATTAACACCACTTTCTTCTTTTATAATGAATGTAGCCTTAAAGACTCATTTTTGGATTAAGAAGAAAAACCAAAAAGAATTTGTATTGTACTTAAACATAAAATTTGACTTTTCACCTCCTCTCCCTAAATGCTGTAATTAATTAGTCTTGTAAAAGGAAATTTAATTAATTAACCAAATGATTTTGTAAACAAAAATGCATTAATTACAATGTAGAACATCAACCTTTCGGATATAAAAATAAATACTCAGAACATCAACATTTCTGATACGGAAGAAGTATATATCTAAATTCAAGTCAAACAAATGGTGAAAGGTTAATGAATGCGCTTGAATGCAAGTTTTAAACCCTTACGAGAGCTATGCAAAATTGTTGATTTAAAAAATATATGTTTATATTTTTTAAAGAGATATACTCATTCCGCTTCATATTAGTTGTCGTTCTATGTTGTTTTACGTAGATTAAGAAAACAATTTGTTGCAAAAAACAAAATTAAGTTTTTGTTTTACCTCTCGTTAATGTATTATATATTATAATCACACTAATTAATAAGCTAAATGAGTAGGAATAAAAGTAAAAATATTATCAAACATTTGTATTGAAATTCTAAAATGATAATTAATATGGAACAAAATTTAAAATCTAAAATGACAACTAATATAAAACGGAAGGAGTATAGTAAAAAAATGATATATTTTAAATTTGATCAAAAAGAAAAATCTTAATTTTAAAATTTTCACCTAGATTCGAGAAGTAAAATTTTGGCGAAGTGGATTAGAAAAAGTTTAGTTTGAATGGGTAGAAGATATACTACCAAAACAGAGAATGCCAACGATAAAGGTTTTTTTATGTTTCTGATATAATAATACAAGTTTTTACATTTTTTATTTGTAAACTCAAATTTATATTAATAAAGCAGATCGATGTTATATATCTCTATAATATTATTTAAGAAGACATTTTTAAAAATGAACTTTGTTTTGTAAGTTATTACATGAATTGCCATTACAAATAACAAATAATAATTGAAATATGAAATGATATAATAGTCTTTTAAAATTATTGACTAGAATATGGAAAGTATATATTTTGCATTAAAGAGGTTATTTATTATTTAATTTCTTAATTATTTTTAATACTATATATTTTAAAATAATAATCAATTCATATATATTCAAAGAAAAAATCTATTCAAAATATTGCTATATTTTTCACTATAATTTAATATATTTTATTTGAATATATATCAAAACAAATGTTAAAAAATATTTTACTAATTTTATAAAAAGTTAGACACAACAAACTATTTTTTTTAAAGAGTTCGTAAACTAACCACAAAAACTAGAGTTATTTAACGGTGCATATTAGAATTATGTTTTTAAGATTATAAGTTTTTGCGGGTTAGCCCGAATAATATTTTAGTTCACTGCAAAACGGGTTAAATAGACAGATTATTACAAATTGACAACTTTATCTATAATCATTAGTTAGTTATATTGTAAAATTCAGATAAAATCAATTTTCTTAAATTTCAAAACATTTTTTCTTAAAAAAATTACTCCGCGCTATAATTAGCGCGGGTTAAATCATAGTATGTTATATATGATATGTATAGAGTAGGTTCATGCATTCTGTAATGTTAATCGAAGCTGAAGTTTACTGAACAATATGTCAAATATTGTTATGAGTCCGGTTGGCATATTTGGTTACTACTATCTACAATGGTTTTAACTATCAACACATATCACATCATTTCCTCTCTCTTCCATATCCTCTGCTATTTCTTCCACATAATAATTCAATATTCACTAAAATTTTATACTCTACAATGGTTTGTTTAATAAGATTTTACACCCTATTCCACTATTTTTATTTCATTATTTATATTTTATTTTATGTTTTTATTTCTCTGATTACATATTAATAAATAATGAATTTTGGTCTAATTTTACTATAATTTTTGCCTTAAATAACGATGAATTTGGGTATAATTTTTGTTTTAAAAAATAATGAATTTTGGTATAATTTTTTTAAAAAAATATATAATTTCATATACAATAATTGCTTTAAATAATGTAGATGTTAAAGAAAAACAATAATCTCAGCCCATTATTTTTCGGAAATGCTTGCATAATTATCACCGAAAGTTTTTTCTTCCACCAATTAGATGATGCCATATGTCAAGGTTATTGTTTTTTTTTTTGCAACTCAGGGTAAATCTCAGGCTTATGGAGAGGTCCAGATTAATCATTAGGGGAAAGGCAACCCAGAAATAGGCCCCTTCCCAGGTTTTCAAATGAGCCGTAAGCAAAAAAAAAAAAAGGTTATTGTTTTTTTTTTTGTTTTTTCAACTATTGTATTTTTGATATATGCAATTTTCGAAAAAATTGTGCTTATTTTCGAAAAATTGTGTATATTTTCGAAAAATTGTGTATATTTTCGAAAAATTGTGTAAAAATACAATCAAATTTTCTCTTTTTTGGTATTAAAAAAAAATCTCCTTTTTAGTGCTTATTTTATGTAACTCTATAACTATCGAAAATCTTGTTTCAGGTTTTTATAACTACCGAAATTCATAATTATTTTCTCCCGTTCAAAAATTCATAATTTTACAGAAAATTATTTTTAAAAAACAAATTTCGCGTTCGTACTTATATATCTTCTGATCAATCCCGTACCATAAGTTTTGTTTATTAGATTTCCGTAAGTCATATTGCATGGGTACTAGACTTTTTTTGTTTTTGTCTTTTGTTGGTTACTAGACTTTTTGAACAACTTCGATGGTGCGACGCTTTATAGCGATGTACCAAACTTCTTTATGGGTTTATATATGTTTTATTTCTCCCGTATAATTTTATTGTTATTTTCTCTACAGTCCTGCTATCTTTTTTTTTTTTTTTGGGTCTTAATATTTTTTATTATATAATACAAAGGAAAAATACAAATATGAAATACGGTTTTAATACACAAAGCTGGAGGAAACAAAAAAAACTTTAGAAGCAAAGCCAAAAAAAGAGAGACAAAACCTTAACATAAAAAAAAATAAACATGTAAATAAAATTTAAGAAAACTGAAAGGATGACTTAAAACAATAAATTCCTATCAATTCAAAAAAAAAAAAAATAAACTCCTAACCTCTAAACCATAAAACTCTGAAAAAATACTTCCATGAGCCTTCCCATAGAACCAGTAACATCGGAACTGCAACACCAGACCAGAATCTCAAAAAGAACCAATCAAACAACAACCACCATAAACTGTAAAAATCATATATAGCATTCAACCGAGCTCAAAACAACGATCCCAACAGAAACGAAGGCATGACCAAACTAACTCAGAGAACACAAACCAAACCAAACCTGCTACAATCAAAGAGCCGAAGAACTCGAACCAACCTAGACACAAAGAGAAAAACCTTGAACACCGACAATCAAGACTAACAACTCTAACACGCAGACACTCGTAAACCTAACCACAATAATCTACGGACATAAAATTGACCATCTCCTCGTAAGTTAAGAACCGTATATCGAACCCATTCCATCGTCTTGAAACAACCCAATCCCCAGAAGGAGAGCAGAGAAAAGTTAGTAGATGTCTCCACAACAAGATACCATCCGAAAAACGCATCCCAAGAACGAAACCTAAGCCAAATCGAATCACTAACAACCTTGAGAAGACATAAATAGAGAAGAGCATCTAGGAGCGAATCCTATTAAACCTAAACCAGAGAAAAAAGGAAAGATATGACTCAAATTTCGGCTGACACAGCCCCGCTAGACCAAAAACCGTCGAACCAAAGCCTAACCAAACCTTCTTATCCATTGAACAAACTGAAACCATCGATTAAACCTAGCCTTAACAATAAAGAAGGCATACACCAAGCAAAACCAATGGAGACAAAAACGAAGGAAGGATAATATCCAGTAAAGACAACATCGATTCAGCCGAAAGTAAATCCAAAACAACAGAACCGCCTAAAGATACAGATTAACGGATAAGACCCTAACCGAAACACCGCCGTCGAATACTAAACCTAATTTTATTGCCTCACAAACTTTTTAGTATATTCATGCTATCCATTTAACCTAAATAAATATTATTCATATTATTTCACACACAAAAATGATGTTCTACTTTTTTGTTGTTGTAAATGTTGTTTCACATTTTAATGTGTCTTTTCTTGCCAAATTTCTAATGTATCCATCCATTTTCCAAACTAGTGAACAATAATTTTATAAAATTATCATCATTAATTAATATTTTATTCTGTATGAAGTGTATCAAAATGATCATAATTAATATCACCTTCTGTTTTCTATAGTCCAAGAAAACAGAAAACAGAAAGAATACATCCACACCGGCCACTATTCTTTTGCCCCCAAAGTCAGTGTTTGTTTGGAATTATTAGTTGGCAAAAAAAGGCACGTGGAACACATGCCCACAATGTTCTGTCATCATCTGACACGTGTCTAATCTGTGGTTTATGTTAGATTTCGACCCCAACAAAAAAAGTCTCTTCACGATTCATCATGATTGATTCATGGCAAGAATGAAGATTCGCTGAAGGACTCAAACAGTGATTATAGTTTTTTTGTTTTTGTTTTGCCCCCAAAGTCAGTGTTTGTTTTGAATTATTTGTTTTTGTTGATATAGTATGGTTGTTAAATCAATGCTTAAAATTGCACGATTAGAGTTTAAGCATTGATTTAAACGGAAACCATAAATAAGAAATTGTTATAATATAGCTTAAATTTTGAAATATAGTATAAGATTTGAAGGCAAAAGTATATATTATAATGAAAATTAATCATAATTATCGCGCTATCTTAGGCCGTATAGGTGACTCTCTTTATTTATTTTAGCTTAATTGATTTGCCCTTTTTGGCTCCTTTTTACTAAAAAAATGAAACGCAGGATGCTTCGGGCCGAAGTAGTTCATAAAGAACCCTTTATAGATTTATTACTTTATTCGATAAAACAAGGTTAGTGATCCATCATCCATTGCTTTGTGGATATAGATAGTGGACTACCGTTATTAGATTTAATTGAATTGCCTCATTCTAGTTTCGCAGAACTTCAGTTTATTTTTCTTTTTTTTTTAAAAAACATCAGTTTATTATAAAGAACTATATATCGTTATTATATGGTTATGCATTATTAATTAGCATGTCACTAAAAATATAGATTTTGTCTAGTAACTAAGGATCACGTATATATATATGTCATTTTTTGTAACCAAAGAATAATCCAGATTTTTACCACCCAATTAATCTCCTAAAATGAATGAAAGTGATAAAATAGTTATGCGCTTGTAGATAATCGATAATTGGTCTAGACCAAGTGAGCAACTCCTCCACAAGACTTGATTAGGGTTTTGCTTATTTAACTATAAGGTTATATCTTTCTATTGATAAATACAATCCTTACAATTAGTAGTTTTTATAAATTTTATCAAATAAAACATTATAAATAAATATAATTTGCGATGTACAAAAATCTAAATGTTGTTTTAAATATCCCTAGCTTATTTTTGTTAACAATCATATTTATAAATTTTGTAAGTTAAAACATTTTTCAAAATCTACAACTTAATACATCGCATGTAGTTATCAACATAAAAAAAAAAAAAAAGATGAGCATCTCGTGTAGCTATGAAATTTACAACCACTGCTAAACAAATCGTCCACTTAAAAAAGGTAAATTATAGAAAATTTTGGGAATAAAGCTGACAATGACTGTGTCGGATGTCGTCTTTGGCCAAAGCTAACAACTAACATTCATGATTCATATAACAAATTAATAATGTATGTTGTAATACACCGGAAACTGTTTTTTTTTTGTTGGTAGTGCTCGGAATCAAAGTAAATTAATAATATAAAAAAAGGAAAGGCCGTAGAGAAGATTGTATAAGCTTAAAAAGCCCAATATTTTGGGCAATATCCGGTTTTGGTTACTTGTCATCGTTCGTCCTTTCAAGTACATCTACCTTTTTTCTTTTTATAGAATAGGAAAATTGTTTTAGTTTCGATTTAGCTTGAGATGCAAGTGCAACCGCCACATTTTCTTAATTAAAATAAATGAATGGGCCTTTAGGCTTTATGGCCCATATATTGTATTTTGAAGATTCTGAGATTATATTTGCGGCTCCTAAACGACCTTACTCTCCCTTGCATGTTTAGAAGTTAGAACAATTACACTTATATCGTAAAATTTTAAGTCAACTGGAGGAGTAATCTGCATCTTGCTTCAAACGAAAACTAATAGTTAAGAACGATGGATATATAAATTATAAGAAAATTAAACATATGTGAGTTTCCTAATGGTTGATGAAGAAATCGAAATGATTGAAAAACAAAAAAGACAAATGGGGAAGGAAAAAAAAGAGCAACTAGCATTGATTGAATTGCTAAAGCAAATACTTTACCCTTTAAATTATAAATCATTTGATTTGACCTCATTTGTGCCTTCTTTTAATTCCGTTTAAGCTAGAAGCATAAACGATAAAACGAACGCAATATCCACAAAACATAAGTTCACAACAAAACCAACTTTATCATCCCTATTTGTTTTTGAAATATTTGCATCCAGTATCACTTAATTAAAATACAATTTGTGATCTAACACTTTTCAAATTTTAAAAAATGAAATAACATTTTCTCTTTTGAAAAAGATAATTTTGTCCATGTTTGTTATTAGTACGTGTATTGTACACCGTTGATTCGGGCAGTACTGTACAAATGTACGATTAGAAAGTCAACGCTTGTACAATAAACTAAGTTTTATTTATTTTTCTATTTTTTGTAAAATACTAATACATAAACAATATTTTCATTAAGTGACCGTACTCATAATAACCCATTTGTTTTTAGATATCTAGTATATAATTACAAAAAGTATTATTTAAATACAAAAGATACTCAAAGCATACTCAAGTTTATCATGTATAATCACTATCTTTGATGTTTCTATATTGAATTATCATTTTAGTTACGATTTTTTCTCTATGTCATTAAGTTGTAGACTTGGGAATCTTGGATGTAGTAGTTTCTATAATCCGAAAAAGATATAATGAAAATAAAATGACCCACCACAAAACTAACAAGGCTGGGTTTGTGGCTTTTACTGTTGGACTCATTATAATTAAAGTGTATCTCATCAACTTTTTTGAATCTTTTTCAACTTAAAAATTTGTAGTTTATGAAGAAGTGGGTAAAGATCACTTCCAACTTTACAAAAGAAACTGTTTAAAAATAAATTATACAAGATATTAAAACAATTCGAAAAAGGTGAATCGCAGCAAGAGACTAAAATGATGGGTTATATCAAAGAACTTATATGGACCACGTGTGCACCCGTAAATCCAATTATTGAAAACATATACATATACACACTTTTCTTAGGGAAGCCATAAATACGATTTACCCACTTCGTGCTTACCCAAAACTCAAAGATATCCGAAACCTTTTAAGACATGTAACGGTAGGTATTGTTGAATACTCATATTCAATTATCCACAGCTAAAGTCCGCGTAGGAATATAATATTTCGATTATGTTTATAGGGCTTGATTGGTAACAACTGTAACTTTCGGTTTTATGTTGTGGTTTTTTGGCTGTAGATTTTTTAGCTGTAGGATTTTGGAAAGTGAGACAGAAAATATGGATAGTGAAAATATAGCTCTCTACAGCCAAAAAGAAGGGATACAAGGGATACAAAGAGCTGTAGGTTTAAAATTCTGTAGAAATCATGATTGGAAAAAAAATTAGTTTTTAAAAATTTGTAGAAATCATGATTGGAAAAAAAATTAGTTGTAAAAATAAATATGGTTGTGTGCAGTCTCTAAAGCTCCTTTCAATCAAGCTCATAAGCTCCGAAAATTAATTTAAAGGATAAAAATAAATGATTTATTTATGAGCTCCGGAAATTAATTTAAACTCGGACAAAATATTTGCTTAATTATAAAAAAAAAATTAAAAAATTTTATGGAAGAAGTTTCTCTCGTCGTGATTTATTTGCCAAGAAGATTCGTGTTCTTTGGCAAGTTTCTGACTATTCATTCGGTCCTTAAAGATTTTTACTCAAGTAGTTTTGTTTCTGTCTACTCATTTGGGTTTATGACATATTTTGTTTAACAAACTAAATCGAGCTTATATGCATAATGCATGTATTAGATATTTCCACAGATATTTGAAATTTCGGCTATCTTTGTTTTTTTTTAGCTTACTTATATATTTTTTTTGTTAGTTGTGTTAGTAATAAATCAGAAATGTGTCTTATTCTTATATCATTGATAATTTTATTTTCCCACCATTTAATCATTTAAAGAGTGTGGATGTCCTATATAGATTATGGAGTATTCAGCTTTCCCTCCATTTAATCATATCGCTTGAAGATAAATCATAATTTTGTACAGAAATTGAATGCAGAATCTTCTGGACAGCTGAGATAACAAATACTCTCTCTGTTTTGAATTAAGTGATGTTTTAATAGTATGCACACAAATTAATGAAACAATTAATTTTTGTTTTTTTCTATACTAAAACCTTATTTATTATTCATCTGAACCAATGAACAAATAGTCTATAAAATGTAATTGGTCAAAAATAATTAAAAATCATTTAATTTTGCATTGGTAAGTGAGAACATCACTTAATTGTGGAAAAAAAAAACTCTCTAAAACATCAGTTAATTCAGAATGGAGGGAGTATTTACAAAAATCACAATTAAATGAATAAAACAACATTTTTTTTGTTTTTCAACAAATAAAAACAACAATAATAGGCACATTTATAGGGGAAACCACTTGAACAACATCCAAAAAAATAAATAATAATAATTAAAATCCACTGAAAAAGGGAAACAGCAGAGACATTAGAACCATATTCTAAAAACAAAAACAGAACATGCCTTCTTTCTAAATTTTAAAAAGAACCAAAACGATTCGATCTAGATTTCTTCGAGCTATATTGGCTGTGTGAACAAACACAGAAGACTGAGAATCTGTGTAAAAAAAAGTCAAAAATCAAGAAAAATATAGTATAAAAAGAAATGAAAACTTTATGCAAAACTGTAACTGCAGATTAGATAATGTCTTGTAGCTTACTAATTCTAAAAGAATCTACTCGTTTCTTCGGTTCAGTAAAGAAAGAGAGAGAGAAAAAGTACATAAATTAGTTGTAAAAGGAACAAATTTTTGTATAATAAATGAAGAAGACTGTAACAAGAAGTGTGTATTCGTATTGATTATAGAATTAAAGAAACTCTGCAGACAGAAACAGAGAGAGAGAGCATTTAGGGAGCAAGAACGGGGTGTGTGTTTGGTTATATGAGCTGTTTCTCTCTATCTTTAACTCTCTTCACACCTCTCTCTCTCTCTCTCTCTATTTCTTCTCTTCACATCTTATCTCTCTTTCACAATAGTGATGAAGCCATGAAAATGGAAGTAGTTTCAGTTTTTTTCTTCTTTTTCAGTTTTGTTTTGGGTTCATCTGGTTTAAACTCTGATGGATTGCTTTTGATGAGCTTTAAGTCCTCTGTTCTTGTTGATCCTCTATCTCTGTTTCAGACATGGAATTACAGACACAAAACTCCATGTTCTTGGAGAGGAGTCTCTTGTAATAACGACTCTGAAGTCGTGACTTTGTCTCTCCCCAATTCTCTGCTCCTGGGTTCGATTCCTTCTGATTTGGGTTCTCTCCAAACCCTCCAAAGTCTCGATCTTTCCAACAATTCCTTCAATGGGCCATTACCGGTTTCGTTTTTCAACGCAACAGAGCTCCGGTTACTCGATCTCTCCGGTAATATGATCTCCGGCGAAGTCCCTGCCGCAATCGGCGATCTTCACAACCTTCAAACCCTTAATCTCTCCGACAATGCCTTGGCGGGAAAGTTACCCGCCAATTTGGTGACACTGAGAAACTTGACGGTGGTTTCTCTGGAGAACAATTACTTCTCCGGCGAAATTCCGGGCGGATGGAGAGATGTTCAGTTCTTAGACCTGTCGTCGAATCTGTTAAATGGTTCGCTGCCACCGGATTTCGGCGGCGATAGTCTCCGGTACTTGAATGTCTCGTTTAACCAAGTCTCCGGCAAAATTCCTCAGGACGTAGGTGCCAATTTCCCCAGAAACGCAACCGTTGATCTCTCCTTCAACAATTTAACCGGTTCAATTCCGGATTCTCCGGTTTTCCTTAACCAGGAATCAGATTTCTTTTCCGGAAATCCGGGTCTATGCGGCTACCCGACCGGAAACCCGTGTCCCATCCCTTCATCACCGTCAAACGTCTCCGACGCACCGACGTCGACACCGGCAATCGCCGCTATACCGAACACAATCGGTTCAAACCCGGTTACCAATCCAAAAACGCAACAAACCGACCCGAATCCCCGAAACGGGTTACGACCCGGGGTTATAATCGGGATCGTAATCGGAGATATTGCCGGAATCGGAATCCTCGCCGTAATTTTTCTCTATATCTACAGATGCAAGAAGAACAAGAGCGTGGACTACAACAGCAATAAGCAACGAAAAGAAACGACGGACACAATTACGTTATCACCATCTTCGTCTTCATCTCCGTCACCAGACGAATCGAGAAGATTCGCGAAATGGTCGTGTCTACGAAAAGATCCGGAAACGACGCCGTCCGATGAAGAGGAGGAGGACGAAGAAAGCGGTTACAATGCAGATCAACGGTCAGGAGGAGATAACGGAGAGAACAAGATTGGGACGTTAGTGATCGTTGATGGAGACAAGGAGATGGAGATTGAGACTCTGCTTAAAGCTTCGGCTTATATTCTAGGAGCCACCGGTTCGAGTATAATGTATAAAGCCGTTCTCGAGGACGGAACGGTTTTCGCGGTCCGTCGGCTCGGTGAGAACGGTTTGAGCCAGCGCCGGTTTAAGGATTTCGAGTCGAACATTCGAGCCATTGGGAAATTGGTTCACACGAATTTGGTTAGACTCCGTGGGTTCTATTGGGGTACCGACGAGAAATTGGTCATTTACGATTTTGTCCCTAACGGCAGCCTTGTCAACCCCCGTTACCGTGAGTTTTTAACGTTTCGTCTCTGCTAAAATCAAAAATGTGTTTATAATTGATATTTGTTGGGGCGTGTTTGGATTGTGGGCAGGAAGAGGTGGGTCTTCTTCGCCGTATCATCTACCGTGGGAAACTCGGCTCAAGATAGCAAAAGGCATCGCACGTGGGCTAGCTCATCTCCACGAGAAGAAGCACGTGCATGGAAACTTGAAGCCCAGTAGCATACTATTGGGCCACGACATGGAGCCCAAAATCGGTGATTTCGGACTTGAAAGGCTTCTCACCGGTGAAACAAGCTACAGCCGAGCTGCTGGTGGGTCTTCAAGGATATTCAGTAGCAAGCGTTCCACGACGTCTTCACGGGACTTGTCGTCCATCGGCCCCGCGCCAAGCCCGAGTCCAAGCTCGATGGGCACGTTGTTGTCGCCTTATTGCGCACCAGAGTTTTTTAGGAGCCTAAAACCGAGCCCGAAATGGGACGTTTTCGGCTTCGGAGTGATCCTCCTTGAGCTTCTCACGGGGAAGATCGTGTCCGCAGAAGAGATTGGCCTAGGAAACGGACTGACGGTAGAGGACGGACACCGTGCACTGAGAATGGCCGATGTGGCGATCCGCGGCGAGTTAGAGGGCAAAGAAGACTTTTTACTCAATTGTTTCAAGTTAGGCTATAACTGTGCATCTCCTGTTCCTCAAAAGAGGCCAACGATGAAGGAATCCTTGGCTCTTCTTGAAAAATTCCCTCCTAACTCCTCTGTTGTTAAGTCTCCGTCGTTCCATAATTACTAATTATTAAGTCATGTTTTCTTGTTAGTCAATTTGATCTTTTGTTTCGGTGTACAAAAAAAAAAACGAGTGTATCTTTCAAAAAATTCGATTAATTAACCCAGTAAGTAAGTAATCCAAAACAGTAATCTGTTAATTTTATCCGGTTTTTGAAAGTTAAGCGAATTAGCCGTAAACCGGGTCTACCGGCAAGTAACACGATCGAATCTGACCCCCAACCCAAAATAAAAAAAACACTTAGAAACACGATCCAGCCTCTCCGTCTCCTCCGCCGAAGTTTCAGAGGCAGAGAGACGAAATCACGGAGAGAGAGAGAGAGATCATCGGTGGTGCGGCAATGGAATCGAAAGCCACGGCTGTTGCCGCCGCTGACAATCTTCAATCGAGCGATGGCGTCTCATCGTCGTCTCCAGCCGACGCTGTTGCTCGGCTGACACACGCCTTGTCGCAGCGGCAACAGCATCTGCTCGATAAAACGGTTCCTCACGTTCTCTACCGTTGGATCTCATGCCTCGTCGTTGTCCTCATCTACGCCGTCCGCGTCTACTTCGTCCAAGGCTTCTACATCATCACATACGCAATAGGAATCTACATTCTGAATCTCCTCATTGCTTTCCTCTCTCCTCGGGAAGATCCAGAGGCCTCTCTCGGTGGCGGGAGTCTTCCTACTCGTGGATCCGATGAATTCCGACCATTCGTCCGCCGTCTTCCCGAATTCAAGTTCTGGTTCGTTCACATTCCTTTGAATTTTATTTTAATTCATCAGTGGTTGTTTGCAGATGAGTGGTTGAATCTTAATAATGTCTATTTGAATTTGTTAAGGGCTTCCTTCGAATTTGATCTAGTCATGTGTGTGTATAGATACTGTTCTTCAGATCCATAAAAGATTATGATACATCTTACAAGAATTTGAGTAAGAGTATCTATGTTAAGTAGAGATTGAAATGTTGAAAGAGGTAATCTCAAAGATGGTATAATCCAATTTTGATCCCATAAGGTAAGGTGAAGCAGAGATATCTTTCTCATTTCCAATGTCTATACCATGCTTCTTTGGTGAAGAAGATGTGTATTTTCATCTTGATTTGTTTGTTTTTTGCTAGGCTATCGATCACTAGGGCTTTTGTGATCGGAATCTTAATGACCTTCTTCGATGTATTCGATGTACCTGTTTTCTGGCCAATACTTCTTTTCTACTGGGTGATGCTTTTCTTCCTCACAATGAGGAAACAAATTCAACATATGATTAGATTCAGATACGTCCCCTTCTCTTTCGGAAAACAGGTACTATTGCAATGTTTTTTCCTCCTTAAAACCGACATGTAAACGGTTTCTAACTTCACACTCCGTTTTGCTTCTGATAGCGATATGGGAAAAAAGCACCATCAATGGAGAATAGTGATTGACTCTCGAGGAAGTAAGCTTGTTCCTTCAGCTCAGCACGTCGAATCCTCTTAAGATAGTAAAATATTTAATGATCGGTCGTTTTGTTGATTTCATTTCCATTTTAGCTTCTTCGAAGAAAAAGAAATCGGAGACACTTTTGGGTTGAGGCAGATCTTTTCACCTTTTTAACTTCTTTGTTCTGCCTATTTTACTGGTTTTGACTTAACTCATTGTACTGTATTATATATTTGGCAATGAATAAACAATGTATGAATGTTAAACACTTTGACGATTCACCGCCAAAAGTTAGTTTATTGATTCTAAGTACAATTTTGTTGATTTCAGCTGTACAGAATATGATATGGAGTGAGGTCAATACTGTTAGTTATGGACCTTATGGTAACTATAGCTAACGTCACGACGTCACGTCTAGAATGATAATGAATATACATGGGTGAATGTGTAAAATATAAAAAGTTCTGGGGACAATTTGCAAAAAGAGACAAATGATTAAGATTTGTCACATGAGTTCCCGACGGAATGAATGCGAGGCCTTTCATCTTTTCTCTTCGAAGTTGAGCTTTTGGGTTGATGCAGATGTTTTCACGTTTTTAATGTCTTTGTTCTGCCTATTATACTGGTTTTGACTGAACACATTGTACTGTATTACATATTGACAATGTTTAGAAATGTTCAAAACTTTAACGATTGATTCACCGCCAAAAGTTAGATTTAACGATTCTAAGTACTTTTTTTTTTGTTGATTTGGCATCCATCTTTTTGTTCTTCTTTATTTTGGTGGTTTCAATTTCTTGAAGCTTTGTTAGGGGCGAATTGAGAAGAATAAAGCGATGGGGCTTCAAACCAGATGTTTTCACATTTTTCACTTCTTTATCTTGGTTATTTACTGGTTTTAACTGAACTCATTGTACCGTATTTACATAATTGGCAATGAAATAATGAGTGAACAATGTGGAAACTTTGATGATTTGGTTCTGTTCGTACTCCGATAAATTAAAATTAACCAGCGAAACCAATGCTCTTCTTGAGAAATTGGTTTCTCTAAATACATAAACAACCAAAGCAATCTTTCATTGAGTGAAAAGAAATTGACCGACATAGGGATTTATACAGATTAAATCCTTATGGTGAATCAAATACTTTTTTTTTTTTAAATACTATACATACAAACAATAATAATATGAAATACAGTTTTTTCTTTCACCTTCAAACACGGCTGGTTCCACGAACCGGGTTCGGGCTATGCTTAACCGGATAGGAGGCTTCAATCGCAATCCCACACTTACCGGAGTTGGAAGACGCCAAGTTTCTCTCCATCCTAATGTAACCATCCTCTCCCCAACGTGGACCCCACGAGTTCCGTACAATCCAATAGTCAACGCCGTTCTCTGACCCGTAACCAACCGCCACCACCGCGTGATCCATATTTGTACCACACTTTCCGGTGAAGATTCCCTGCCAACAAAAAAAAACCAAAAAACACCGGTTATTACCTAAATCTATACAAATCAACCCCCCACCCCCGGTTTAAGGTCGGTTTACTTTACTTACCGACTGGTAATGTTGGAAAACTCTTCCACCGGCTTCAATAGCGACGCTCACAGGCTGGTATGAAACTGCTCTTTTCAACGCCATCTCGTCTTTAGTAGGAACATCTTCGTACCCATCAATACTTACAACTCTCGAATTCTTCTGCAAACACGAAGAATCAGATTTTTTTTTCAATTTTGCAGTTCCTTAAAATGTAAGAAAAAAAAAAAAACAGAGTGGCTCTGTTTACTCTGTTTTTGTTTTACTTACCAGGAGAGAATTGCATTTGCCATTGTATCCACGGTAAGGATAATCTTGCTCTGTGTTTAATCCACCGTTTTTCATGATGAATTGAAAAGCGTAGTCCATTAAACCTCCGTTACATCCTTGGTTGTAGGCTTTGTCGCAGTCGACAAGTTCTTGTTCGGACAGAGATATGAGTTCTCCTGTAACGATCTTGTTTATACCTTCTATTGCTGCGGTTGTCGAAAACGCCCAACAGCTTCCTGCGTACATCAATTCACAAACATAAGATCAGTACTCAATACACTACTTCATGCTAAATTATTGTGTTTAGCATGTTATGGGACATGGTCAAAATTTTAAATATAAACCTACTTTGTATATTTTACATGGCCATGAGTAATATTTTAAAATGAAGATAAACTTTGTTAATTCTAATACGGATCCTATAGTGTAAAATATTGACGTTAAATACTTATTATAGTTAATATCATTTAGATTTATAAGAAAAAGAGCATAATTAGTAATTACCGCAAGTTCCTTGGTCTTTAATGGCGTTAACGGCTCCTCTCTGTCTCCAATCAACCGTCTCCGGCAACGCCTCGTCGTTTACTGCGGCTGAGAATTTCCGGTTAACGTTCTTGGCCTTAGCGATGAGGCGGGCGGGCTCGGTTCTTGCCCCGAGGTATAAACTCCGGTACTCTTCGTTAGTGAGATCAGCGAATTTGGTGAGACCAAGCTTGTAAGTAGCGTTCTTGTTGTTCTCGTTGTGTAGATCGATGAATCTTAGGTTGTCTTTGAATATATTGAATCTTTCGTCTTGTTGGTTGATGATACCGTTGTTGTTGTTGTCAGTTTTCCCGTGCTCCGCGGACCATTGTAAGTAGATGGACCTCACTTCTTCATCGGTTCTCCACGAGCCGTCCGATGGAAGATTGAGATGGTTGTTATTGATGATGGACTCATCGCCAGAGGCTAATGAAACGACGACGTATAAGAGAAGTAAAGAGAGGATTTTTGGAGAGGAAGCCATATTGTTTGTTTGGTTTTCTAGTTTTGATAGTTGGGATGGCTTGATTTTGTTGGAGGGATGAGAAAACCGAGGAACTATTTATAACCAAAGTTTTGGTATTTTAATATTTCAAGTTGGTATACTTTTCTACTATGAAATAAAAGGGAGTAATGGGCATGCAAGATGGTGGACGATTTTTTATCCGATTCGTGAATGAAACTAATTTTAAATTCATAATATCTTCATTTTTCCATTTAAGAACATTATGTGTGTAAAAAAATAGGCCGGGATATATTTATGTATTTTTATAATGTTAGAAATAATTATTATTTTTTTATTTCGATAATTGTATCTCAAGATAATAAAAAACAATACGTTTCACAGATCTACAAAACATAATATATTTCTATTCAAATATGGTAGCATACTTGAATTTTAATGGGTTCTTGCTTAGCCAAAAAAACAAATTAAACCATTTTTCACTTAGTAAACAATAATAAGTCTTATTTAAGTTGGATTATTTAGTGTTAAAGGGATTTAAATATTTAGTTATATACATAATAATTATCCCTTTTACTAGTGAAGAAATTTGCTTCCGAATCTTGTCGTCAAATTTTTTTGAAAGTTGCTCTCTGTTTTCAATTTAGGATATTATTAAATCGAGGTGTTAGATTTAGTAAAAGATCGTGTGTTTTCAATTTCATTTGCAAGTCTACGTTATTCGCATTGTATTTCAAGATGACCAGATAGAATCGCGATTAGTTTGGCACAAAGATTACAAGTTCTTAGATTCAATTATGCGTTTGTTCGTATGCTCAAAATCTCAACAAAAATTAGTCTCCAACGGTTTCAACGCCAGAAAATACTTACATGACGATGATACAAATTGATAAAAATTAAGAAAGAGTCGAAGAAATACACCAAGTATGTTTAAGTGTATATTTTGTAACAATTACATAAATACACACAATGACGATGATACAAATTGATAAAAATTAAGAAAGAGTCGAAGAAATACACCAAGTATGTTTAAGTGTATATTTTGTAACAATTACATAAATACACACACCTCATTTGAATATTAAACTCTAGTGTTCTATTTTTACTTTGTTTCATATTTGATCAGCAAAAATATCCATCTTGTTTCCTAAGTTATATAGTTCACATATGTTTTAAAAAATCTACACACAAAAAATAGATTGAATTTCAACCATTTTGTTTATATGGAATACAAGACAAATTAGAATGAAGCATCTTTCTAAGCAGAAAGTTGTGATACACTAGCCGACCAATAAACAAAGAATTAGGGAACACAATTAAAATCCTTCCCTTGCGACATATCACATATGGATTTCATAAAAAAAAAAAAAAAATCAAACTTCAGAGATCTATGGGGTCAAACTATTCGCCTGTAATTCAAATAGTTTACTATTCTTTACTAACTTTGTGATGGAATTATCGCGTAGATTGTAATTTTCTTTCGTCTAGGTAATATTTATCACTTTTTTTTCTTTTCCACATAAAATGGTTTGTTGTTAAAAATAAGAAATTTAAGAAATAGTGTATAGAGAGAAAGAAAATCGCTCTCTTCTGTCTCCTCACGGCGATTGAGAGGCGATTCCCAGAAAACTGTTTTTTCTCACCCTTTCTTTGACAACAATCCAATTTTTATGGATGCAGTGGCCTTCTACTTCATTATTGTAGTCTCATATCTTGTCGTCGCCCTAAATTCTATGGATAGTGATGATGGTTTCGTTTTAATCATCTGGTCGCGACTCCACATATCCTTTCATACTTCATTTCCTGTAACCGCCTATGATTGCCGGATGGTAATCTCGCGAGAAATAGGCTTCATGATGATGCTCCCATGGGTGACGGATGTTGTGATTATTGCAGGCTTATACTTGCTCTTTAAATCGGTATTGGCTCATCTTAACCGATCGGATCTGAGATGTGTTGCTTATCGTCGGTTTCGTTGTGATAACGAGAACCGGCTCTGCAACTCACAATATGACCGATCGAGTCTCATGATGTTTCGTATAAGACACGGACCAGTGTCTTTGCGATTTTTCAAATGGTTAATAAACCATGTGTTCCATTTCCTCCTTGGTTTAAGCACGGTTACCATTGACGCCGGAGTGGAGAAATTCTTTGTTCTCTACCTAGCGGTTATCTCCGTTGTGTCTCTTGAGATTCACAACGATGAACGACATCTCCATAATCCTCTTGAGACTTCTCAACGAAGAGCATATTGGTGTATAGGTCGGCGAATATGGGATCCCGGAAAATGGAAACAACCATGGAAGTACCGATGGTTCGATGTCAAAGATGATGGTCGACGTTTTTGGGATCTTAGTTCTATTTTTTTCGATAATTTTACTCTGTTGGATATGGCGTTAACATGGAATCAACCACCATGGAAACCGCCATGGAAGAGACGAGGTTTTGGAGCGGAAGATGCAATCTCCTTGTTGTATGGCGACATTCGTACAGTCGTTAAAAATTGGCAATCTCAAGTCTTTTTTCTATCGAAAGAATCAATAAATTGGGTTCTTTTTCGAAGAATATTGTTAGCTCTTAATTGGGAATGTGTCAATGACATACAACAGGAGAAAAGATGGATCATAGCCAAAGAAAATCGCATCAGATCAAATGCGATTATGAAGAAAGAAAGTGTGGACACTCCAGCGAGAAAAACTTGGAGAAAAGAATCGTTAAAACCCATTTTCGTTGTTTTATCGCTTTGTATGTTTAATTTTATGTATTGTTGTTTTTATGTAACTTGATTTTCATATTAATAAAGATAGATGTTAAAAAAAAAAAAAAAAAAAAAATGGTTTGTTGTTAGAAACATGAAACAAAAAAGTAACCGTATTTGCTCTTTTCTCTCTCAAACGATAGAGAGAGCGATTAGATGCAGGAGAAGAGATATGGACAAATTGCAGCAGAGAAATTCTAAACTTTTTGGTCAGTAACCGATGAATCTAGTGCTAGTTTTGTCTCTGTTTCATTTTCATCGTGTTTCAAGAGTGGAAAAGAAGGAGATTAGACGATTCAGATGTGGAAAAGATAGTAATTATATGGCTTTTTCCATGGTTAGATTTGTGTTCACCCGAGATTCAGTCCACCAATCCAGTGTTTTTTCTCACACTACCATCGTTCGTGAGTGGCAACGTTCTCTATTAATGGGGATGAATTATTCATTGTTCGTCGAAGTGGGTTGGTTCTCTAAAGCCACCAAAATCGAACAAGTTATCTCCGTAAAAGGTTATATGATCCTCCATGACTCGATATCTCCGATACCAATTTGGTAAAGGGATTGAATATAAAATCCAGCAAGTTATTTGGTGTTTTGGTCCGCGAATTTGGGATACTTGAAAAATCATATGTTTTTGTTGTTTCTAGTTTGGCTTTTTCGGTGATTTTTCTCTGCTTGATATGACACTTCTATGGAAACAACGATCATGGAGGAGACGACGGTTTGGAGCAGAAGATGCACCATCTTTGTTGTATAACAGCATTCGTATAGTCGTTAAAAATTGGTAGTCTCAAATGTTATTTCTATCGAAAGAATCAGTAAATTGGATTCTTATTCGAATAATATTTTTAGCTCTTAATTGGAAATTGATCAATGTAATACAACAAGAGATAATAACCAAAGATGAAGATCACATCAAATCGAATGCGAATATGAGGAAGGGAAGAGTGGATACTCTCTTAGCAAATAAAAGTTCCCGGAGAAAAGAATCATTAAATTTTACTTTCGTTATTTTACCCTATTGTATTTTTTACTATTTTATGTAATTTGAATTTTATATAGATAAAGATTGATATTTTTTAAAAAAATGGTTTGTTGTAATTTCTTTTCCCGTTTTCCATGGTTTGTTGTTTACAATTATATCACCATCATTAACCAAAAAAAAAATTTTACATCACCACTATAGATTCACGAGAGATTTGCGTATTTACTAAAAGTCGATCAATTTATTCATATTTGACGTACATCATATTTGCGTATTTACTAAAAGTCTAATCGTATTGAAGATATACCCTACAAATTTTGAGTTTTCGCACAACAGTATCCATATTGATGTAAAGTTTTGTTCTTTTGCGTCTCCACTCAACACCAATACGTTATTATTTGATTTTATATTAAAATGGTTTAATGTTCATCGTGATGCAATTCAATTGTCTTTTAAACCCGATGTAATTTAATTATGTTAGTTAACTTGTTGAAGTCAGTATTATTTTGTTAAAATAAAACGAAAACAAAAAATGTTGAAGTAAATATAATTTATTTCATGCGGTTTAGGACCACTTTGTGAGCCGTTTATTTATATTTTGTTACCATTTGTGTCATTGATAGATAAACAAACAATTCGCTTATCACCACATCAGTTATTGGCTGCCGACCATATATATCAGAGTCGCAAATAGTGAGCTTTTCAGTTCCGGATCCATGGGAACATGAATACCATTAAATCGGCCAGTAATTCGAAACAGAACGATGTCACTTGAGGAGCAATCTTTACGAAATAGCTGCATCTTCTTCGTGTTTTAATTTATTTACGTCGAATCAATTAAGTTTGCGTATATATATCACACTATCACAGTGTGTGTATAAATAGTTAAATACAGTGGATTTAGTTGTAAACTTATTAAAATCCACAGACATGCATATTGACGTTGGTTTGGAAACAGTAAATTTAGGTGTTGGATGTTTGTGGGTTTATGAATCTACGTTATATCAATTTCCAGTAATCAATATGAGATGGACGAAAGCTAGAAAAACAATGAATATGAAGAAGAGTCGTTACTATTTGCATATATATATATATATATATATATAATTGAATTATGTATGGAATAACAAAAAAAAAAAAATTGTCATTCTTTTAGGAAAACTGTGGTCTGTTTTATTTTAATATATTTGTTCTGAACGGAAGATATACATTATAGTTCAAAACTGTGGTCTGTTTTGTTTTACGTCCGAAAAATTAAGTGTGGTCTCTTTTTAATAGTTGATGATGATATAAAGACATCTTAGAGCATTTAATATCAAGAAACAAGATATCGATAGAGCTCTACTAGGTAAAACAAAAATTGAAGATTCACAGAAGAATCATGAATATGGGTGGATGTGATGTTCCCATTTCACGGCAGATTCTCTCTTGACACGAGGCGGCGACCCATCCTGACCGTTTGATTTGATCCTTTTCATATGCATATATATTTTATCTACAACAAAACAAAACAAAACAAAAAAGAGATGAGAAAAATGGTGATTGGAGGAAATGGGAGGCAAAGAGGCGTCTTTAACCAAGTTTCAACCGAAGTGGCTTTTGATAAGGTTTAAGAATCAAAGTGTCTCTCTTTCGTGCTTCTGACATGTGACAACTAAAGGTGACCGTTTCTGTTCATTTTGAGATATCATTTTGTATGGGAAGCTCAGCTACGAAGCATGGAAGTAATTTTACCGTAAAGAAAGAGTTTGATTTTTTAAGTTGGAGACACAGCATTAATTAAAATTTTAATAACGTATCACGTAATTTGTTCAATTTTTTTTTTTTTTTTTTTTTTTTTTCCTGAAGTTGATTTAACTTGATTTGATAAAAAGAAAAAAAAAAACCTTATATATCGACTAAAGCTAAAGTTCGTTTTTTATTTACGTCGTGTGTGTTTGGTTTGGTCTGATGCGGATTTACTTTACGTTCACTTTTATTTACACAACAGTCTTTGTCAACCTAATTTACATTCATTTAAAAATTTCTACATGATTTTTTTGTAATCAAATTTCATGCATCAGAACTGAAAATTATAAGGAATAGACGAAAACTTATAGTTAAATTGTGAGATACTACAAATAATTTTATTATGCAAAAGTCGGATATATAATATTTTTTTGTATAAATTAATTGCATCTAAAAAAACTAATCGTGTAAAAAACCTTTTGTTTGATCGTATTATAAAATGGTGGTCAAAGAGACCCAAGCAAAAACAATAAAATCAAAGAAAAAGTGGTTAAAGAAGCCATGTGATCTTTCTGACAAAACCGGCCTTATCCTCTCCATTATTTCAGTTATGAATCTGTTTGCAGTCTTTGCCTCTCCCTTTCAATTCTGTTTTCCTTGATTCTCTTACTTCCTCCACAAAAAAAAAAAATGATTCTGTTTTTGTTTTTCACAATTCTTTCTCATCAAGGTATCTTTTCCAATGTCTTTATCTCAAAAAATTTTTATTTTTTTTTAATTATTAACGTCATTCGGAGCTTCTAATAAATTATGGACCTGATTGGTAACAGCTTTAGCTTTCGGTTTTATGTTGTGGTTTTTTTGCTGTAGATTTTTTAGCTGTAGGATTTTGACTGTGGCTTTTTAAAAAGTGAAAGACATGAAGGGCCTGATTGGTAACAGCTGTAGCTTTTGGTTTTATGTTGTGGTTTTTTGGCTGTAGATTTTTTAGCTGTAGGATTTTGGCTGTAGGATTTTGGCTGTGGCTTTTTAAAAAGTGAAAGACAGGAAATATGGGCTGTGGAAATATAGCTCTCTACAGCCAAAAAAGGATACAAAGGGCTGTACGTTTAAAAATCTGTAGAAATCATGATTGGAAAAAAAATTAGCTTTTAAAAATCTGTAGAAATCATGATTGGAAAAAAATTAGCTGTAGAAATAAATATGGCTGTGTGCAGCCTCTAAAACTCCTTCCAATCAAGCCCATAGCTCTGTACAGCCAAAAAAAGATATAAAAAGCTGTAGATTTATAAATCTGTAGAAATCATGATTGGAAAAAAAAAAAATAGCTATAAAAAAAAATATGGCTGTATGCAGCCTCTAAAGTTGTTTCTAATCAAACCCTATGTATTCGTGAACTAGTCATTCGGTTAACATCTCTCTTATTTTTAACAAACCCACTTGCGGATAAATTGATGTGACATAATCAATGACCAAATAACTTGAACTCACACAAAAAGTGAAATTTTTGAAAGCATTGAATTTAAGGTCAAATTTAGAGATGCTTCCAATTGCGTCCACCAATTAAAAAGAAAGAAGAAGGGAATTTGTATAAGAGATGAACTTGCAATTTGCAAGAGTAAAAAGAAAGCTTTGTATGCTCAATAAAATTAAAATTGAGGCTTTGGGTCCATGTGAATTGGGAAGATTATGGATTCGTTGGGGAGAAAACAGAAATCAATTGAGAAATATGCTTACAAAAACTATACAACCCAAAGTTTTGTTTCTACACTTTTTTGTAACCTCAAGAACATTGAAACGAACAATCTTTGTGACTAATAAAGATAAGTTTTTTTTTTTATAAGACCCAAAAAGAAAAAGATATTGAAAAAAAAACGAATGATCATCATTCCCCGAAAAACCCGTATACCTTTTTGTTGGGAGCTCCATCATCATCATAATCTAATTTTCCCGCTTTTTTTGCCTCTCCGTCAGTCAGTCGTAATATTTGCGGTATCTGGAGGAGAAGATGATCGGTCTCTGAGATTTCTCTAAAAACTTTGGCAACAAATGAATAATAATAGTAGAATGATCTTCTTCATCTCTAATCTTTCTCAGTTTCTCTCTTGATGCTTAGACGAAGTTGAAGAAGAAACTTGTATTGTTGTATCGGTTGGTTTAGGTTCGTGTTTATTTCTCTTACTTTTGCGTTTCGGTTTTCGGATTTTGCTTGAATGTTGTTGTTGCTGCTTCGGTGTCACCACCACGTTGTTGCCGCCTTGGGATAATGGCATTTGATCTTTCTTTTTCGTAGGTGGCTCAGGAGGAACATCTGGCCATGGAGTGCGTTTAGCCTCGACTGTGATCTCTAATGGAGGATCAATTATCCATCTGTAATCAGAGAACAAGATAAAAAAAAGAGAAACAGAATCAAGCATCAAAATCAAAATCATTTAGACAACATGATACCAAGAGATCTTCTCATTAAACACAAACCCTTTTTGTCTTTTAGTTTTTAGGTTGTTCTGACTCAACAACAAGAGTATACTATAGATACAATCAATAAAAGAACTAGAGACTTTCCAATAATTGATCAGTAACAGTGTCTAAGCTTTATGACTCAAGAGAGGAATGAAATTGGACCGGGCTAGCACAAATGGTCGGTAACATTATGGTTTTCTCACTCCCAGCTAACATATGCTACTACTTCCTAATATGAACTTGAGCATAAGTCCAGCAAATTTATTACATTCCTTGTGACTAAAAGACCTGATTCCTAAATCAGTAATTGATTGCTATATATAAGGGATATTTAAAGCTCGGTTCGACGGATATTTGCCTCTCTACAAAAACTGCAAGATATTTGATGACAATCATTATACTGTGTGGGTTTGTAAGGAGTAATGAGCCATACCCGGGAGGGAATTTGCTATCAGCGCGTGCTTCAACACGAAGCCACCATAGCAGAACTTGTCTTCCACAGCTTCCAAGAGGCTCCACCATTGAAGGATCATTCAACAGAGATAAAGGACTCTCCACAACTTCATTCTCATTCAACGACCCAAAGTCCTTAACCCACTCTGGCTTGTTCTCAGATTCCTCCCAAAGCAATCTCGAGTTCAGCACAAACCCGGACCACTCAAGCTTTTGGGGCAAAACCGCAGCAACATCATCTATATAAACCGCACTCTTCCCCGCATATGGCAATGTATTGAAAATGTGCCAACCAATCAGCTTATCAGTTGAGTTACACGCAGGACCTTGTACTGGTAACGAAGAGCTCTCCTCCTCACCAACCTTCTCCTCCATCTCTTTTCTCCTATCCATCGACATAACCATCTCTTCTGCGTTTCCCGAATGCGCCAATATTCCAACAGAAACAGCACCAAACCACTTGACACTCTGGATTTCATCAAAGTACTCCATACTATGCATGTTACTATCATCCGCAAACATCACAATCCCATCAAGCTTCTCTTGCCTCACAAATCTGATCACACGAAAACAAGAACATCACTTTCAGCTCCAACATTAACACAGATTCCAAATTTATATACCAACAAAGCAAACAAACACACATAAAAGCAACAGGGAATTATCAGACTTGCCTTAAAGCTTGAAGTCTCATCAAGACCTCTAATTTACTGCGATCCTCCCATGTATTAGGCATTCTCTGGTTAAACCCAACATGAATCGCCCTGAGCCCTGATTTGGCGATGATGGAAGCCGTCTCATTAGTAGCACCACCAGCTTCAACCACGATCCAAACCAGATCGTACGGGACAAGCATCAACGAGTGCATCACGCCGGTCAAATGCAGCGCCTGAAAAGTCCTCACGTAAGTCGGCGTCACGGCGATAACCGTCTTGCTGCTTTTCATCCCGAAGATCGTCTTCTGCTCCTTCTGCACCCTCTCGATTATCTGATGCGCTTTCATGACCTCAACCGGATTCGGATGCGGCCACGGCCGGATCCGGATCCCGTGTCTCCCGACGACAACACGCGAGCTCTTCGTCGCCGTCGTGTTTGCGCCGAATACCGGCGAGGGATCCAGATTACGGCCGATTGTGCGAACATCGAGGTGCTTGAGAGGTAAGTCAGGCCGAAAGGGAGCAGAGTAGAGGTTCGTGGAGGAAGTAGAGAAGAGGAAGAAGAAGACCAATCTGGAGAATCGAAAGCCGAGGACTAGGCTTATCAAGCAGCAAAGACAGTGCAAAACGAGCCAAAACACGGCAGCTAAAGACTTCCCGGAGCCGTCGACGGAAGAATCTAACGCCGCCGGAGATCTGAAGCTGTTATTCCGGCGATTTAAGTAGCTCTGATGCAACGCAGAGAGCTTCATATCCTGTTTCGTTGACCTCTTTCTTCTTCTTCCTCCTTCCTCCTTATCAGCTGCAAAAAAAAGGATCTGATTAACAACGAGATTACTTCGATTTCACGACCTTAATCAGTTCGATTATCGCTTTCCTTTCTTGCTCCCACCATACCATCTGATGCTTCGATACAACGCCATCGAAGCAAGCAGAGGAAAACGACAACGATTTACACGTGTCGTTTCTTTATTGGGTAACTAGAACTTCATTACCTCCCTAAAATTGAGTAAAATTAGGGTCTTTTTTACTTTCTTTTCCCCAATGTATGTCTATTTTCTATGCAAGTCAACAATTATTTTTGGTAATAATTTGTCGCAATTTCGGATATAAACATCCTAAATAATTAAATGCTAGATAATAATGTGTTTTGTTTTTTCATAAATACATATGATTTTAATTAATGACTATGACTATTAAAAAAAAGTGATTAGCGAGGAATGTTCACGAATTTGGGAAAAAAACTAACCAAATGATTGATTACGGTTTCTTTATCGGGCCATTAGGGAAAGGCCCATGATAACGACATACCAGAGTACAGTTTGGTCCGGCCGAACAAGAGTCAATGACACGGTTTGGTATATAAATTGATCTCGGTTTGTTTGGATGTGTGAAGGCAATAATTAAACCGGTTTGGTGGGAAAGATTAATATCGGTTCGTTTTCACTTGCACACAAAGCATAACCATGACAACTCTGCGCCACCAAAGTGTCTTAACCGTATATACAATATTAAAAAAATTATATAGTTCTAATCTAGTAGTTTGTATTAGTGTTAACGTCATATCAACATTTTGGTTTAAATCCGATTTAAAATGACTGTGAGTTGTATACAACAAATGTTAAACTCTAATTACTTGTAATAGTTGTTGGGCGGTGACAACTATTAGTGAGATATTTATCCAATCCTAGTATATTATTTGTACATATTTTGTATATTCTCTTTTTTTCCAAAATATGTATATCTTTATTTTACGGAAAACAAAATATGTCTTTATTATTTGTTCATTAGCAATCTATAGTTGTAGTCTAGACAATGCTCAACCTACATAACATGAATTTTGTCGATGCATATACCAACTCAAACGTACAGAACATTAGTGGTTGCAAAGAATTTGCCCATCCTGGTCAATAAACTATACGTTTAAACAATTTGAAGTGTTAAGAGGGAGGGAGATTTGTTATCTAAATGATTCTCTTGACTTTATTTAACCTATGTTGTCAAGTTTTGTCTATCTTTGCAAGTTTTGTAAGAAATCCCAAAAAAACTTGGTTTTCTACCGTTGTCACTTGCATTTGTAGTTGTCATGTTTCACATTTGTGTTGCTACTACTAATGACTCTAAGCTAAAAAGGTTAATAGATTAATTTTTATTTTTTACAATAACTCAGACACGCACACTATCTAGTTTAAATTGAATGAATAGTGGTACAATGACAATACTAATACAAATTCACTAAGCTGCTGAACATACCTTTTAATTTTACAGGGCCAGGGTTGTTATCGAGATTCATGGTAACAAGAGAAAACATGACCTCGTGATAAGCCCATTAACATTCTCGATTTGTTCATATTGGGCCAACATGTATAATAAGAGTCAATAATTTTGTCTACTCCCATATTACTATCTCGATTTATTCACTCGTGTGGTGATTGTATAGTTGGTTCATAACCTATAATAACTAAATATAATATTGATATGCAAATCCCTACTTTTAACTCATATAAGTAGGGAGGATATTTTCCTGTAATAAACCGATTTATTATGCGGTTTTAATGAATAAATCCACTAAATAATATTGAACATGACCCTTGACAACACGATACTGAATTGTTAGAAACCAAACCAAAGCTAGCTCAAACTTTTAAAAATCTTAAAAAGTCGAATCAATCTAGTCCGGTCTTGCAATATCCCTAATTATAAGAAAGATAATCTTATATTAGCATATATGTCTCCGTAGGGGACATAAAGATAAAATTGTTAAGAAAGTCAAGTTAGAGGCGTGGTATTGAGTTTTATATTTATAGAAAATATACGATGCCGGTGTATAAGAAGTCAAATCATTTAATTTCAATAATGCAGTTGTCGCATGTAATAAGTTAACTAGTAAAACGCCGAATAAGCAGATTTTGGACAATATAAATGTACTTTACCTACGATCTTTTGACAATTGCAGCTCCAATAATTGTAAAAAACACTATATACTTTTTAGAACATTAAAATTACACCCCACACGAGTCATATTAATTTTCACATGTGCCCTTTGACCTTTCAGGTGGTGCACTCCTGTTACAGTTTTATGACGTTTTTACCCTTAGCATAATGTTATTTCCTTCTTTCGGTTTTAATAAAGTCAAAACTAATACTGTGCTTTGTTGCTCCAGTAATCACTAATTAGGATTATATAACCTTTTTTTTACACATATTATAGGGTTTATAATTAAAAAAAAAAGCAAAACTATATAAAATATAATAAGGATGATTGTGGAGACACTCACTCACTAGGAGCAGTCTATGAAAATCGTATAGATTTTGCCTTGGCGTAAATTGCGACCGACGCATCTATATAACAAAACTGATCAAAATTAATTACATTTTGCCTTGGCTGAAATACTTGCAAGCTTTTAGGTTCATAACACCTAGTTTTGGTCAAATGAATTATCAATTTTATTCATTACTGCGAAATTAATGCATATATATATATTATATATATATAGTTTTTGGTAATATATTTACCGTTTTAGTCTTTGTGTGATTTTCAGAATCAACATATAGCATACAACTTCCATAAAATGAATCGAAACCGAGAGAATGCACAAGTGTCCTATTAACTTTCTAAATACATCACTGTAAATTTATGGATCCACATATATGTGATGAATGTTTGTGGTCCCTTATCGATTCAAGGGTTTGCTTCTGTTGTGTGTCCTCCCAAAAGATAAAATAATTTTTTTTAATTTTGGGTAATTGGCATGTTCATGTGCCAACCAGTTCACAGCTAATCCCCACTGCATTATTTTTTAAGATATACGCTTAATTCTAACAAGAATTATGATATGAAAACAAAATTTACTTTTCACGAGCATCCAAAATAATAACATAAAAATGATGTCAAAATATTAATCAAACTAAGAAATTGAAAATGATATCAATTCTTTTCTTTAGTTCAGTAGTAGTCGGATGCTACGCCAACCCAAACAAGTTATACGTAAAATCCCTAGCTATAAAGCTATATTTATAATACCTAATCGGACACAAATTCTTAATTAAATTGTGTAAGATATACTTTAACAAAAAAATTGTATAAGATATGATTGGTGGCTATATCCTTGAAAACAGGAGAATTTGTTTTTTAAATGAATGAAACGAGGGACAAAAGAGACAAAAGGGTTATTTGAGAAATGTCATGCATCATCTCTTTCCGGCACTAAACTAGTAACACAAGTGGCAGATTGTAAATGATAAAATATAAGACACTAATCTATAAATTGTAGAATAGTAAATCTATAAATCTAAGAGGAATAGTTTAATAAGCACAGACAAAAAAGCTGGATTATCAATGGCAAAGTCTCTCTTTTTTTTTAATAATATAATCATCCTCAAAATTGTTTTCAAACCTATTATAATGTATTCCCTCCATTTTTTATATATCGTTTTAGAGTTAAGCACACAAATTTAAAAAATCTATTAATTTGTCTATTATATCCTCACAAATCAAATATATTTATAGTTTTAATTATCAATCTCTATTTTAACTTGAAGTTATAATATGAATTTTTTGTACAAGTTACATTGAAAATTTAAAATAACACTTAATTTTTTTTTAAAAAATCAACTCTAAAACAACATATAAAAAAAATGGAGGGAGTAATTCTTTTTGATGTTTCGGTTTTATTTTAGATGATACTTTATTTTTTAATTTTCAATTCTAATTTATATGTAAATCTTTATCTTTATCTCGTAATTTATTTGTCATTAATATTTTAAACTAATGTATAAAATTTTGAAAACAAATATATATAGTAAAATTTTGTTAAAGTATATATATATCTAGTATCCTGGATATATATATATATATATATATATATATATTTTAATATGTAAATAGAAGTATCTAAACTGTGCAAACTCATCAATCGTTACGAGAAAAAAAAGAATACGTTTAGGGAATGTATTCAACCAAATATTTGAAGTGATTTTATGTTAAAATGACAAATTTTATGTTATTCAAACATAGATTTAAAAAAAAAAAAAAAAAATCAGCGTTATTATTATAAGATTTATAAATATCTTTTAAAATAATCTCTTAAAATCCAATGTTATTTTAAATAATACTTTCAAATTCAATGTTATCAGAAATATTTTAATTATTGTGATTTTAATGAAATAAGAGATTTTGGAAGAGTTTCTTACTTAAAAATACAAATATCCAAGTCTCACGTTTAAAATGAGATTGCAGAGAATTTTAATAAAAAATCATAACAACTTCTTTGAATTCACCTAAATCATTTAAAAACTAATTAAAACTCAAATCATTTTAAATCTTTGGTTGAATACACCTCCTTTAGTGTTTATAACAAGTTGGGAAAATATACTGTTTCGACAAGTAAACTATATAGAAATAAAACAATTATATATAAAAGTAGGTTTAAAATATCATCTAAATCTCAATAATCCTTACAAAATAAAAACTCAAATGTAAGACATAAAATAGAATAAAAAGAATAATATTTTTCTGGTCTTGGATAACTATTATAAGTACTAGAATAGTATTTTTTTAATAGGTTTATCCAAATGGAAGTAGTTCATAATAGGTCTTAATCGGTCTAAGACCATCTCCATCGGTTGTGAGTGTCTCACAAAAAAAAAAAAAAAATTAGTTTTTTTTTTAATTAAATAATGAAATTAAAAAAAAAAATTTAACCACTCCTAGTTTGACACATCAGCGTCGAGTGTCTAAACTTTGGTCCAAAGTGTCTCGCTAGAGACATCTCTCTCTTTCTATATGTCTTACTTTTTCAATTTTTTTTATTATTTTAAAATGAAAACATCCTCATCTTTTCACCGATGGGGATGCTCTAAGGTCTTATAGCGTTCACCGATCGAATTCAGGTTCCGTTTGAAAAATAAGACACTTGTTAGTTTCTAAATCGCAACAAAAATTACCATCAACAAATTGTTACGGATCTAAAAAGTTATGTATCCATGAGAGACCCGAAACTTTTTGTTAGACAAAGTCTTTTTTTAGACCCAAAAAAAAGTCTTTCTACTAAAAATGTTTAGTTATAACATGCGTTGGAAACTTTTGGTAACTGTTATGAAAATAATACTAGCAAAAGTAAGATCTTGTGGTGTACATAATGGCTTTATATATCCAAACTAAAACCATACGATTTACGTTTGTCATGACCTCAATGTCGGTCACATAATATTAACGTACAACATGGACCTACGCGTACGTCTATTAATGAAAAATTTCCGTATGAATTACTTTCTTATTATTTGATTTTTTTTTATAGGAATCCAAGCTATGCTATGACATACGTACTCACACGTAAAAAACGCTTTTGGTGACGTATGGGCTATACAAATTATATATAAAGGATTTTTTCAGAATTTCTGATTTTAAAATAAATATGCGTTTGATGATTTTTTTTTTTTTTAATTGAATGTTAAATTTATATTCAAACTCCAAAAAACGTTTTTATAACTATTGCATCATTCTTTTAAAAGTTTTTGGAGAAACAAAAGGAAAATAGAAATTAGGTTGTTCTCGTTGCGAACCAAAACATGAGACTTTTCCTCATATCTTCCATCTCCTGAGACACGGATCGAACAAAGTCTATTTCTCATATTCTTATTGATGAGTTTAATCAGTCGCTAGGGTGTAGAGGACGGATATCCGTGTCTTCTACCGTTTAGTTCTCTTCATAGGCTGTGAATAGGGGATTAGAAAGTATAATGTACGATAAATAGAGGAAAATCTCGAGATGAGTCTGAGATGAGGTGCACAATGTCACTCTAGATCCACATATTTGATTTGAAACCCATATATCCAAAAATATATAAAAACTAAATTATAAGATTATTGTCATCATACTAATAAAATAACTATATGTGCATATATAGAATTAAGGGAAATTGCAAACCATATGATTTTATAATATCAAAACTAACACCTATTTTTTGACACTATACCCCACATATTCTTCACATTAAAATGTCCAACTTATCTTTATATCTTCTATCTAATTACATCTAACATTTTCTCTTTCAAAATATATATCAACTCTCGTCGGAGAAAAAGAAGATAACACCAGCCGTCGACGATAACACCGGCGACACCAACCGCCGACGATAACACCAGCGATCCGACGATAATACCGACGATGTTAACTGGATTTAACGCTATAATTTATGATATGATAACTGGATTAACATGAAAACTTCATAAAACTTAACATGATAACTGGTTTAACATGACAATGTTAGCGATACTAACTATATGTTAACGATGCTAACAATGATAGTTGGTTTAACATGACAATGTTAATGATACTAACTATATGTTAACGATACTAACTGGTTTAACATGATAATGTTAACGATGCTAACAATATGTGTTTTCTGGTAATGAACAGTTATCGTCGAGTTTTGATGAATAGTACCGCCGACCTTTTGATGAACAGTGTTGCCGGAATATGCTGTCAGAAAATGAGTTTCAGTTCAATGGTATTTCTGTAAATATTAAAAAACACAAAGGATATTTTGGATTTAATTATTTTTTTCTTTCTTACTTTCTTAATTTACAACAAATTAATGTCACTCACCTAATTAATTGGTCAACTGACCATATACATCCGATGTTCAAAAAATTGCTAGGCGCTAGTCGGGCGGTCAGGTTCCGCCTAAGGCCTAACCCAAAAAGCAGTGATTAATCAGTGATTAATTAGTGATTAGTTTTTAATATTATTTTATTTACTTTATATTAAAAATTAATATATGATGTTAAATATGCATTATTATGTGGAGAAATATGTATTAATAATACTAATATATTGTATTTTAATATTATTTTATTTAATTTATATTGAAAATTAAATATAATTATAAAATTAAAATGGATCCAAATCCAACAAGAATTCAATATTTAACATCATTAAATTTTTTAAAAAGCGTTGAAATCGGAAAAAAAATCCGTTGACCGATTTTCTTCCCCGCCTAGACACAAATCGGGACGGTGGACCGCCACCCAGCGCTTAGACAACCGATTAATCACCTAAACACCCAATTTTTTTAACAGAGTATACACCTAAATCACCCTAGAATTAAACGTATTTTCATTTAATGATTTAACCATCTAAAACATATTAATAATGAACTATTATAATATATAAGCATTGACAACAACAAACTTAAAATTGACAAAAAGAAGATTATCATAATATATCAATAAGTAATCTAACACGCAAACACACATGATACCAATAGAACAGTCGATCTACAACGCATTCAAGTTTTTAAAAATATGAATTAAGACTCTAGAATATTATTGACTAGTTCGGTGCTATAATATCCAGGCCTAAAAAACAGAATCAGGCTTAAAATATAGTTATTCTTAATGTGTGGTGTGGCTCAAGCATTAGACTCCAAAGGCACTTTCACTGTTTCCAAATAATTAGTTTGCCCTTGAGAATGAGATTATCATAAAATTAGCCTTCCAATTACAATATTGTGAAGTGTAAATATCGACTCGGAATTACACTTGTGGCCTTAAATCCCATCGTAAAGAGACAATATTTAGAAGGGCATCATCGTAAAATAAAGTACATCGCTATTGCGTGGATGGAACGTCTATTTCCAAACGCCATACAATGTCCACCGACCACCGACCTAAACCTTTAAAATAAAAAAAAAAAATTCTATTCTTATAACAAAACTTTGGAGAATTTTTGCGACTAATGACATTTGTTATTTGCCATTATTTAGATAATGCTCACAATTGGAATTCAGATTACGACTTCTTCAGTTGAACTAATTAACGCTTTAAGGTTGGATCACGTACCTATCACCAGACAAAGTTTCGAAATTTAATCATAACGACAATTTTATAAATTTTGGAATAGTAAGTTTCATATCGTAACAAAAAATTTGTGTGTGAAAATAGTGGTAGGAATTGGGTATAACATCTACAACCATTATAGGGGAAACAAATCATTTCTTTACATTTTAAAAGTGTAGATAGATCCTAGGAGAATTTATATATTTTTACATCAATATATTTATGCTTTTTAATTAAATAATTATTAATTTAAAATATGATAATTCTTTCGGATAAACAACTCATTTTTTAATGTAGAAACTATGTTATCATTTTTTTTGTAAGATGTAGGCCTGAACTTCATTTTTAATTTGGCATTTTGCTAGTGTTTAATTACAAGGATCACTATTATCAAATTACTCATACATCAGTATTCTAGTAAGTGTAACTCACGCTTGTGCATTATTATTTGATGTTAATGGTAAATACTCCATATATATTAGTGGTGATAAATGTATAATGCCAACAAAAAAATACTCCAAAGATAAAGTCTTTTTACTTTCAATATAAAAATCTATACTACTCCGTTTATTATCAAATTTATTCTTATAATAATTCACAAGCGATTTTTGAGTTATGTTAAATTGTGGTGATAAAGTAACAATGCCAAAAATACATATTAAAACAAAACCAGAATATAAAATGCTACTATAAGTCGAAAAAAGTGAGATGTTATTACTATTTGAATAAACTGAAAGTAAGAAAACAATTTAATAGTAAAAAAAAAAAAAAAAAACATAGGAAATAAGAAAAGACAAAGCACCTCAGAAACCCCACTAACTTGTCCCCAGAACAGAAGGAGACACGCGTGTCATTACCGCCTCTTCCCTATTGAATGTTTTAATGCAACAAACAATAAATAAGCTGAATTAATCGTATTATTATTGCTTTAACATTTCTGTATAATTTTAAAACCCTATACAAATTAAATTTAAACCCATTTATTATTGTTTCCAAAATTCCACAACAACGACCCACTTCCCTACGTCTATACTATTCCATGCAATCAATAAATATCCTCTGTTTACTTATATTTTCAATATATTTAACCGTTTTTCAACTTAGTGACGACTTGACAATTTCAACATCACATATATACATATAGTCCAGTATATAACTCAGATTGTAGCTATTTTAGAAATGTATAGCGTAAGTTCATTAAAATTGACGAGAGATATTAAGAATTTTAATTTATAGGAGAACTTTTTGTTTTCTACAAATAGCTGAGATACTGAGGTTTCCAGCAACTGCATTTATACCTTTTTTGGTCGCTGGATTTACGAATAGAGCCGATGAAACATGTTTTAATTTAAGCGAGATATTCATAGTTATATTTGTTGTCGAAGTGACAAAATCTTAGTGAATAATATTTTTGAAGGAACGTTGCTAAAAATAGTAGAGGATTTATATAATTATGAAAAGGAAATTTTTATGTTTAACTAATCCTAATTAATAGTATCGGTTTTTAGGATTTATATAAAAAGATTTTATGAATTTATATTATTTAGTAAAAAATATATAGACAAATTACATTTTCTTTCAAATTATCGATTTTTTTTTTTTAACGATTTTAAAATGATATTGTTGATTTAAAATCATAGTTTCACGCTATATTAAGATTAAAATGTGATTCGTCCATATATCATTTGTGTTTAATTACTAGTATATCATAAAATTAATGTGTGTTTAAACAGTGATTATTTTAAATATACTTGTATTTCACAACTATGTGTGCGATTATAGTTTACCATACTTAGTCTTGAATTCAAATCTTTTTATTTTTAACGTCTAGCTTTATTCATAAATTTTGATAGTAATATACATGTTCATGAAATAACAATGTATTAATACATCTAGGGGTGCAAAATGGTAAATCTTGGCATTGATAGTAACGCTGATATATCGGAATTAATTTTATAAGCGTCAAATGGAAAGAACCGACGAGCTTTATTAAAATAAGGTGCATGAGACTATTTAACACTAGTATTCTAATTCCGTCCAAATAATAAAAACAAAATATAATAAATACGATTTATCTATATGTGTATATATATATATATTGTCAGGGAAGATGAGATTGTTGTCTCTGTCTTAGAATATATATATATATATAGAGAGAAACAAAAAAAGAAAATATATATATGCGAAAGTTATTAAGAGATTAGTGTCGGTGATTTTTTCGAACTTCTCCTTTGCAGTTTCGTGTTCCTCTCATCTCTTCTTGGCCCACGTGTTCATCAATCTCCCTCCGCATGTAATCGCTTCGCCGTCAATTTCACATCTTTCTTTTATTCTCCTTCTTCATCTCTAAATCTTTTCGCTGATTAAAGATCTCTAGATCGGAAAAAGGTTGATTCTTTCGTGGATTATTGGAATCGCCGGCGAAAACCCATATGGAGACAGCGACTGAAGTGGCGGCGGTTGTTCCTACTCCGACGGTTACGGTTGCGGCGGCGGCGGGGGGGACGACGAGGAAGAGAGAGAAACCGTATAAAGGGATAAGGATGAGGAAGTGGGGGAAGTGGGTGGCGGAGATTAGAGAGCCTAATAAACGGTCAAGGATCTGGCTTGGCTCTTACTCCACTCCTGAGGCGGCGGCGAGAGCTTACGACACGGCGGTGTTCTATCTCCGTGGTCCTTCGGCTCGGCTTAACTTCCCGGAACTTTTAGCCGGGGTAACGGTGGCTGGAGGCGACGGAGGAAACGGTGGTGGGGATATGTCGGCGGCTTATATAAGGAGAAAAGCGGCGGAGGTTGGAGCGCAAGTGGATGCGTTAGAAGCGGCGGGAGGGAATCGCCATCCTCATCATCATCATCATCATCATCAACGTGGTAATCATGATTACGTGGATGATGATCATAGCATTAATCATCATAATCAAAGTGATTATCGTCTTAATGATGATCATATTGAGTGTAGTAGTAAGGAAGGGTTTAAGAGGTGTAACGGGTCATGGGAACCGGTCGATTTGAACAAATTACCCGACCCGGAAACTTCGGATGATGATTAGGGAAAGGAAACAGAAAGAAAAAGTAACTCTTTTTGTTTTCAATTTCTTACTTTCGTTCTCCTCCCAAAAAACAAAGTTGTAGAAGTAAGATTTAGAGAATGTTTATCTTTATGATGCGCGGCGGTTGTTAACATGCACCTCCTCCGTGAGTTTGTGATTACTAATTTACTACTAGTGCAATGATATTTTTCCATGGATAGTTGGAATTTTTGTGTTCAATTTTTGGTTGTGTTTTGAATCCTCGAGTTTTTGGAATTTTCAGTTTACGAGGTATATATATAACGAACAAATCAAAACCATATTATCACCTTTTTTCCGTTTAACTTTGATCTATACGATTTTCCAGACTTCGATTCAGCAGTCTCCTTTTATCCTCGAGTTTTTGGATTGAAGTTTGGTCGCATAAATTGATCTTTGGTTTGGGGTTTCAAGTACAATTAGTATTAGATGGAGACACGGTGGCGAGTGAATAGCAGGAGAATAGAAGTGAGAGTGTTTAGATGAGTTGAGCGACAGAGAGTGTCCTACAAAACAAATATGGTAAGTGGGTCTCTCAACTTGTCCGATCTTAACAACTAAAGCTCTCTCTATCTCTATTATCGTAACTACTAAAGTCATTTTAGCATTTTTATTTTGTTAATGTGGGGCGATGACAGCAAGCCAAAAACTCATATCAAATCCGTTATTGTTTTGTATTTTTAATCAGTGAAATTTTAGATCCAAATGTGATTTTTCTTTTATGAGATCACTCACCACAACAAAAGCTTCATTATTTTGCAGTTTCCTTAGTAGACAGCTAATGATGAGCATGACCTTGCAACTAACTCTTTTGTTTTGCAACCTTTTTCTGTTTTTTATTTTTTTATAAAATCAATTGGGTCATGGATCATAATAACTAAATCTATAACCTCCAAACTTCGAAAATGTTGCTCAACGGAAAAACGAAGCACATATACGTTCGAAACCAACAAGGCAGAGGGAATACATTTTGGTTGAACCAAAATCAATTAAATACCTTAAAAAAAAAGGGTTGTTACTTTTGGTGGTTAAGCAAATGTAGAAAGTAGAAAACATTTGTACTTTAAATGAAACAGAATTTCGAAAGCATAATTGGATGAGAATCAAATACCCAAAGCATATCTGATAACCTAACCCATCAAACAAACGAGAAGCTGATTCTGCAGAAAAAGAAAGTAAGCAGTGCATGCACTTACCACCTACCAGAGTTCAACAAAAGCTGAGTTGCTTGCGACTGTTATAGAGTTTACTAATCTTCACTTCGATGCAAACTCTTGTAATATAAGAGTTATGGCTCTTATTCTAATACATAGTACAATCTCGAATACTCGGTTTCCTACTCATGCATTCCTATCACCAGTGCGCTTTATTTGAAGTGCTGCTCTAACCACGTTTCCTCTTGTGATAATACCGACCTTTTTGTAAGGCGATACAAAAGGATAAGCGATGCGAATAGGATGGTGTATTTCAAATTAAGTATGAGATTTGTAAATGTAAAAAGCTCTCTTACCAATTTGCCATCAGAATCTACCACAGGCAGCCGGCGATACTTTGTCTCGAGCAATATTCTAGTGGGAAACAGAACAAGAAGAATGTAAAATTAGATAAGAGAGAAGAAAAGAAATGACGGGCCACGGCACTGAAAATAAAGGCAAGGCAATAACTTAGCAGCATCTTCGAGGTTGGTTTTTTCTTCAACAACTACTGGAGCTGGTGTCATTAAATCTCCAACAAGCTTCCCATTGGTTTTGCTGAGTAGCGTTTGCACTGCATTGAAAGTCTGCAGATGTTTTTATCGGATCAATATGATACGATACAATAACATTACAAGATACGAAAACAAAAGAGAAATATAGAAACAATTCATTTGAGAAGGTTTACTTGCACAGACTTCCGTCTACTGAAACTAGGGAACTGAATGTAACGTAACATTAACATAACTTTGTAAAGGGAACTGAATTGAATGCAATTAGCTGAAATTAAGTGTAATAGCGTCAATCAAAACAACTTCTTTGTAAAAGTTCAATTCACACTATCTACTGCTGATAATGTGAAACAGGCGAATGAGCACAGTGAGGAAAAAATATGAATGAGTGTTTTGAAAAGCAATTCAGGTTCAAATGTTAATAGGAAAAGAGAGGGCCACATACTTTCCAGGTGCTGTCAACCTCAGGGAACATGGAATTTTCTGTTCTTCCACTACCTATTAGATAAGCAAGAAACAAGCAAATAAGATTTCAGGGGTGAGGGAAGAAGCTTTTTGATCATTTCACATTGAGCGTGCTATCTCGCAAAGAATGAGACAGAAGGTCATCATGACATTGATATATGCCACCATGTGATCAAGTAGCTTTCTTCTTTCTCCACTTCAAAGGGAATACCTGAATTAAAATATCTTGAAAACAAAGGAAACCAAATACATTAAGTGGTGTAGCAAGCTGGCCCATTTTACCAGATATGGAGTCCAAAGCCAACAAGTCATAATCTGAAACAAGCCCAACCTGCAAGCAACAAAGATTCCCTCATAAACATCCAACCAAACTGACCTATTCTCAAGTTAACCTCCATGAGTAGGGTTAGACTCAGCACCCTTTCCAAACTTAAGACCAAAAGTGAATACTAACCAATTTCCAGTCTTGGTCTATCACAGGAAATCCTGTGATTCTGTTCTCCACAAGGATCTCCAGAGCTGTATACAAGGGCAAAAAGAGATCATAGGTTTGAAAAAAAACGCCGCACTGCACGTTTTTCAAAGCAATATGATGGACTTTAGAGGATAACAAAGACCTACCTTCATCCACAGTGGTTGTTGGTTTCACTACGTGCAAGTCCTCCTTCTTAGTCATGAACTCACCAACAGTGTACACTCCACTCCTTGGCTACAGTAACAGTCAAATAACTTAGTCAACATAATCCGAGGATCAAACCCAGAATGCAGAGAACAAGAGTGATCGATTTTTTGAATCAGCGAGTGCTCATATTCACAAAATCTCCAGTCATGCAAGTAAACAACCCAATTCAGAAATTGGCCATAATTTCATTACTCAAATCGACTTTGCGTCTTCAAATTCTACCACTCTAAGTACCTCAGGTATGAAACTTCACCAGGTCTGATCTAAGCTAGTATACATTCAATTGTTGTAAAGAATCGGAAACGAAAACTCCCCAAAATCCGAAAAGCTGACTTGAGACTGGAAATCAGACGCGAGGGAGCATACCGAAGACGAATTCGCCATCAACGTGGCGCCGGAGGCGGTAGCTGAAGGACTCCGAAATTTTGAAGGGGAGCTGAGAGAGAAGGTGAATTGGTGGCCGGGCTGGACGGCGAGAAATCTCGGCGGAAGAAGAGACGACGAAGAAACAGAGGACGACGCGCGTGGGCGCGTGATGGAGAGCTGAGTAGCGTGGATAACGGCGTCCATTGGCCGTCGGAGAGAGATCGCCGGAAGTAAGATTAGAGAAAGTGACGGAGGAGATATCTGTGTCACCACCGCTCTAACCGCTTCTCAACATTGTTTGTATTGGGAAAAGCGAAGAGCATGTGACCAATATCTCTCTTTTTCATCTTTTTAAATTCTTATTATAAACCGAACCGGTTTATATTTCCGTAAACCGAAAACCATACAAATGGACCTAATTAGCATATATTTAGACGCCGGAGTATATTTAAACTTATAGTCTAGTGATTAATTAAGATATGAAGAGTTTTTCTTTATCAGATTTTCTTTGAACTTGACAGGTTCTTGACCTTGAATATGTTATTGTTCAGCATGTTTTGGGTTCTAACAAAAAGGATAGCAAGCAAGTGATATTTACTTTGTCGGTATTGATTTGTCTCAAGAACGAACACATATTTGTTAAATGTAAAACGAAATTTTGAATCTATTCTTGCTCATATACGCATTTCAAGTTGCATTACATTCCATTTCACGGGAACGAAACATAAAGTGTCATGGCAAACAACCGTCTCCCACACACTTTTTTAATTACTCATTTCATTGACAAGAACGTTCACAACCGTATCTCTTCAATTAGAAAGTTGGGTTACAATAAACTTGAAAACGAATTAAAATGGTGGTTTGCCACAAAATGATATTTCTCTTTTTAAATAGTAGAAATGTAATAGTTTCTTAAAATCAAACTCCAACTTTTTTTTTTTGTTCAAACCATAATTTATAAAGAGATTACTCTCCAGCGAAGGAGTTAGAGTTTGCGATTACAAGAGCTGCCTTTGATAAGGAATCAGCAACAACATTTATCCATTTCGGAGTAAAAACAAAGGAGATAGAAGTAAAGGTACTGTCCAAGCAATGGATATCGTGTAGAATACCTTTCAATTCCGTCAAAGAGTCATTTGTTCTAAGGAGATTCACCAGAACTTGACAATCAGAGAGCACCACCAACGCTCGAATTTGTAAATTTGCTGCGTACGACACATTCATTCTCACCGCCATAGCTTCCGCCATAATGGCTGAGGAGACAAAAGTTTTATGGTCGGAGAGCTGACTCCCCCTAAACCACACTTTCCACTAGAAGAATTCCAAGCTGTATTAAGCATTGTAAGAAAAGTTTTTTTAATGAATAAATTTTACATTTTTCAAAAAAAAAAACTTTGAATTTGATTCAATAATCACTATTTTAAATACTAACGAGATTCATTCATAGTACTCAAAGGAGATTGCCTTTAATGACTCTCAATTTGTTGTTATATATTCGCTTTTCCCAAAGTTGCGTTTTCCATTTTTCCCAAAGTTGCGTTAAAAAAACAACAACAATTCAATTAACCAAGTTTCTATTCTATACTGGTCGAACTCCAATACACTGATGACTGAACCCAGCAGAGATGGCTAAAGCCACTTGTCCAAATATGTTATATGCAACACATAGAATCACGATATACAAAGTAACATGTTACATTTACCATTTCAATTTTTGTTGCCTAGACAATGAATTTCAAAATTATTTTTCATAGTTTTTGAGTTTATGATTGCAGAGACTTTTTAATCATTAGATTAATTACCCGTTAGACTAACGTATTTCCACGTCCGTTCTTTCATATATCATTTTTGACATGCATATTTGTTCCTTTAAAAAGAAATATGAAATATGCTATTTTAATGAAATTCAGCAGTTTCTTGTAAATTTAAACATTGTCGTTTTAAATGGTTTGTCAACTACCCTTAATGAGATATTTTCTTAAGACTTAAAAAACGAAAGAATCATAATGCATCTCTTACCTTAAGCCTCAGTTAGGCCCGACCCATCATCCATCATCTTGTTTGTTTATTTTGTCTGAAACATCGAAACAAAATAAAAGCAAAAAATAAAGTGATTAAAGAAAACGATTCCCATATTGATGAAAAACTTGAAAGTTCGGAATAATTCGTTGGTCCCTCCATTAAGTAACGTGAATTATTGCAAATGGGACCGTACTAAAATTTGGGTGTGGTTTCGATATAGTACCAAAAACAAATTAAAATGAAAACTTAATTAAAAGAAATAAATTGTGTGTATGTGTCGTCGGTGTCGAAGGATGTTTGGGAAACCAAGTGGGGTTAATTTCAAAGATTTACAAAAATGGAAAGTCTTTGGACCGCAAAACGTATGGACATCGTACCTAAGTTCCTGACTCCTTACTATATTTGTACATTAACGTGTTTCCCTTTGTCCCTTTTTTTGTCGTCTCCTTTAGATTTTTTTTCTCCTTCACAATAATTTAACCCTAAGCTTTAATTTGTCCCCAACCTATCTTGTAATTATAACCTTCATTCATCTACAAGACTTTATTACTTTTACCAACGTGATGCAACACGTATTTTTTACCAAACATATGTTTCTAATTTGATAATTTTGTTAGATTACATTTTATGGTTTTGCTATCACTCAAATTTGTCAGTAGAAAGTTAGCTAATCTTAACATTTTTCTACGAAAAATATTTTACATGTTGTGTGTGTTAGGCACGTAAGCAACAAAAATACCTCGTCTTAGAGTACAAGTAGTAACTTTCAACGAAATGAAACGTACAGTGTTGAAAAATGAATTAGTCCAAATTGGGCTGAAAATTTAAGGTAATATAAGTAAGTGGTATGTAATAATAAGGAAATTAGTTTTGGGGAAAAGTTAATTTGAAAATTAGTTTTGGGAAAAAAGAAATAAAATTATTCCACAAATATCCTTCTCTATTTCAAATAATTACAACAATGCCATTTGACTTGAAAACTGCTGAAAACTGTGTTAGCAACTAATATAGCTGATGACACTGTTCATCCACAATCCGTCAACACTGTTCATAACCGACGGCACTGTTCATTCTACGCGACACTGCTCATTCCACGCGACACTGTTCATCCAAAGTCGACGATACTAATAATCATGTCGTCCCGTCAACACTGTTCATCCACCATCCATCGCGACTGTTCATCTCGCGTGACACTGTTCATCCCAAGTCGACGATACTAATAATCCCGACATTGTTCATTCTGTCGACATTGTTCATCCAACATCCCGTCGACACTATTTAGCAACTAATAATCCGCCAATATTGTTCATCAAAATCGACGATACTATTCATAATCGGAATAACAATAATATATGAAACTTGTAACCCGCTAACATAGTATGTTAACACGTTAACAACTCTCATATATTATCGTTAGTACGCTATCATATTGTGTTAACAAGTTACATGTTATATGTAATTGGGTTAACACGTTATAAATTATCGAATATTATTGTTAACACGTTACAAGTTTCAGATATTAATGTTAGCACATTAACATATTATATGTTAATTGGGTTAACACGATAACATATTATATGTTAATTGGGTTAGCACGATAACATATTATATGTTAATTGGGTTAACAAGATAACATATTTAATTAGCAAGTTAACCAAATAGTTATCCACTAAATATATGGTGATGAATAGTACCTTCGATTGTACAGTGATGAACAGTGTTGACGAGATGGTGGATGAACAGTATCAACGGGATGAACAATGTCGATGAGATGGTGAATGAACAGTGTCGCCGGCTTTATTAGTTGCTAACACAATTTTCAACAGTTTTCAAGTCAAATGGCATTGTTGTAATTATTTGAAATATAGAAGGATATTTTTGGTGTATTTTTTTTTTCTTTCCCCAAAACTAATTTTGAAATTAACTTTTTCCAAAAACTAATTTTTTGGTCAACTTATGTTTTTCACCCAAATCACCCTAAAATTTATCAGCAAAAGTGAAACTGCAGTAAAAATGGTCAGCTAAGTTTCGTTTGAATTGATAAAATATACAAAAATAGCAAGTATTGAAATTTGAAAGCTCAATCTTCTCTTGCTTTGTCTCTAAAAAGCAGTAAAAAGACTTCTCTTGCTTTTATATTTATCTTTTGAAGTCTATCTAGTATTAATTTTTGTAGTGGCATATTTCATATATTTTTTTCACTGCTCGAGTCGAATCCATTTGTATTAAAAAAACTTACTATTACCACATCGAAACAACTTAAAATAAAAGTCTCGTGAAGACATCGAATATCCACTATATCAGCTCGCTCACATGGCCCCCACATCAAACGAATACTTAGATGCCACGTAATCAGATTACAAACGAATCCCACTTTAGGATATTTTGGAAGCCTATCAAGATTTGGACAACCTCACAAATCGAGATTCTATCGATACCGTCCGATGTTTAATCTCGGATTTGATTGCGATTCCAAGATTGCAATTTTTAAAATAAGACATATCTAGAGACTATAACCTTTGGATATGAGCTTAGCTTATCTCCTAAATAAATAATAACGTTGTATTTGATATTATTCATGTTATGTCAGTGATGATTATAGTATAGTATTCACGATATTTACCCATTACCCAAGAAGATCCATAGTTTTGATTTGCATTCAAACTCAAGCTATTCAATCTATAAAAAATAGTTGGATATATTAATTATTAACACATGTATGATGTATCTGTGGCACTCTACGTGTCAACATTTTAGTTCAAGTAACTGAAAATATCTATATCATTTATGACATAATTTCGGAATAATTCATTATGCATTAAAAATATTTAAAATATATATGAAATTCAATAATGTATTAAGAATTTATTATTTGTTGAATTGTGTTTAAGTATATATATAAAAAAATTGTATATAAAAATCTTAAACATCAATGATTCTGAAAGGAAAAGAGTATTGAATTATATAGATTACATTGAATTCATTGTTTTTTTTTTCCTGACAGCCATACAATTCAAATTTACAAACAAGTAAAAAAAAAAGAATTTATTGTTAGTCGCCACACTATGTGAACACAGGCAAGTAGATTGAGGTAGATGTAGGCATTGATTCTTTTTATTTGTGTTTTGGTTAATGTACTAGGCAATATTAACAACTACATGTGAAATCGTTGTGGCTTGTGGGGATGTAATTTCTATTTATTTTCTATAGAAACAACAAAATAAAAGTATATGTTTGTTTTTTGACATCGAATAAAAGGCTATATAGATTGTAGACATGATCTTCTACGGTATCTATTGTACTTTTACTTAAATTTACATTCAATAATATACCTGTTCTTTTGGTACATTTTTGTCATATCATATATGTCGTATAACGAGGGAGTATAAAGGTCTAATAAAATCAGCCGAAATTAAGAATTTCAAATTTTTTTTTTTTTCTTTAGTTTTGTTTTATTTGGACACATTTGTTGAATAGTTAAAAATAAACAATAATAATTCACGGGGTAATTGAGCAAATAATAGTTTTTGTGGGCCTATTTTAGTGGAAAGAGATATAAGAGACAGGGTATCTCTCTGTAAAGTGGGCCGTGGGCTTTAATAATTATTGACATAACGCATATACGTATATGTTGTACATAGAGAGAGAGAGAGATGATTATGCATGTATAAGATAGCCACAGACATATCAATTCTCTTACAAATCAAGCTTCTATATGCTAATAATATAATACATATGGGTGTGTGTATACATATATATGAGAGAGATGGGGAGAGTGGGACATAGAGAGAGATGGGGAGAGTGGGACATAGAGAGAGATGGGGAGAGTGGGACATAGAGAGAGATGGGGAGAGTGGGACATAGAGAGAGATGGGGAGAGTGGGACATAGAGAGAGAAGAGCAGTAGTTTCCACTTGAGGAAAGCAACATGTTCAACGAAAGCCATTATTGGAATGTTTGTTATTGCATCCCACTCACAACATGTACAACGTGTCTCATGTAAAAAGCCTTTTAGGAGCTTAGGTTTTAGATTTTATCGTAAGTTTCAATGGTTTTGGTTTATTACATTAAATATCGTACCTCTCTTAGTATATTTGTTTCTTAATATATACAGAAATGTTTTATGTTCGTTTTGAAAAAAAAAATGCGATTTTGGAGTAATATAATAAATACGAAAAAGATTGAACATATGATTTACCCTCAAGCTATTTAGTCACTACAATCACTATGTTGAATGGATGTGAACAAATCATGTAAAAGTAAATTAAATTTGTCAAAATAATTTGATCAAACCAACTCATAAAATCATAATTATCTAGTAGCTGAATGATTTACATTGTACATTAAAAAAAATCATAATTCGAATTATTTTACTCTAGTCACACTAAATGTTTTAAATGATTCCACAAGCCTCTAATATGAACTTTTTAAGAAAATGTGGTTGCGGCAATCAATTTTAGTAGACCTTTAACAAAAAAAAAAAAAAATGTAGATATGTGGTAACTTTATAGTATAATTTTTGAAAAAAAAAATAGAAACATTTGACGCACTTTGACCAACCCAGACAGATCTCTATGGTTGTAAATCATTACATAGAAGCGTTTGATGATTTTGGAATACATTGAAAACAACAAACTCTTCGATTCCTCATCCATTCCTTGAAAAAGAAAATAGTTTACATACTCGATATTAACTCGGTTAAAAAAAACCAAAGTAAATTCACAAAGTGGGTAGTGACATGGCAACCTCAAATTTTGATTTTCTCAATTTGTTAGCCCAGTATTTTCCTCTGGACCCAACATATAAACACGAAATAAAATTGTATGTTTCCCTTTCCGACACAAGTCCTTCTCCTTCATCTTTCTCTCTTTTTCTGTATTTTTCACCTAAAAAAAAACAAAAGAAATTTCATTTCATTTCCTTACTGATTTTTATGGAGGTTTTTCCACACAAAAAACAAATTATAAAAATATTGTAGAATTTTAAGAATAGAAAATGATGGAGGTGATGTCAAGAATGACGATTTTTTGCCCACACAAATATACGAATCTAACAATCCAAATCTTATTATTAAAATACCAAATGTATAGTTGGCTCCAGCATTGTGGTCAGAAACGAAACGGCATCTCGGGTCGAGGAGAGTGCGTAACACGCGCGGATAGAAGCGAAGGATTGAGAAACACGCGCTGGCGAAGGAAGGGAGCGTGAGATGAAAATACGAGGTAGAGAAACGAAAGGGGATTGGTGGATGAAAGAGGGAAAAAGTGGGGCCCACAGTTTGTCCGTACCAATGGATTGATCTTTTCTGGTAACATTTTCCTTTTCTTCTCATAATTCCTTTTTCCTTTTTTTGATACCTCTCTATAACCTCTTACTTTTTTTATATATTTACGTTAATACCCTTGTATTCCCATCGTATTTCCAAATCAACCCCAAGGATTGTTCTGGGCCACCCGTTCTATGTAATCGAATTTATCTCTCTACTCAGCATCAGAGCATAACCGATCAAGCCAATATCCCAAATCGAATTTGTAATCTCATTGCCATATACTATAAGAGATCTATTCAATGTAATCGAATATTTATATATTTTTTTAAAAAAAATTAAAAAAATATTTGAATTAGACCGAACCAATGGAATTGCATCTTTTTAACAATTTCAAAATAGTTAAAATATTATTTATCTAAATTGTTGATGGTTGGTCTATATTTAAACCAAACAAACAAAAAAATAGTTATAATTCGTAAGGAGACCTAGTTTCTTCGGGCTAAACTACGCCAACAAAACCGAATGCCTAATCCAAAACAAAGCAATGTACTATAAGTTTTGCACAAAATATAAATGTATGAAAAAGGGTATTTCCCAACGAGCTGATCTGAATATTTGCATTAAAGCATCGGCAATTTTATCAAGCAACTTGTTGTTAGCAAGTGAGCTATTTCGACTATATATGCTTTTGTTCTCTTTAAGGGTATCTCCAACCCCACTCCATTTTCTACTCCAAACTCCATTTTGGAGTAAATTTCTCTCCAACCCCACTCCATTTTCCACTCCAAAATGGAGTTTCTCCATATTCAACTCCATATTTGGAGTAACTCCATATTCTACTCCATTATGGAGTTGGACTTTTTTAATTACAAATTGATCCTTTAAATATTAAATATTTATATTTTATACTTTTTATTAATTTAGCAATGTATTTGTCGTACATATTATCAACTATCAACATATATGCATGTGACACTATTCGTATTTTTTATGTCATAATTATTTAAACACTAAAATTTTTATTTAAAAATATTTCAAAGTAAAATAAACTTAAAAATACATAACAAATGTTGAAATTAAAGATAAGCAACATAAAAAAATTTAACACAACAAATACGATAAATTTAATATTCCCCTAAACCGCTTCCTGGTCCACCAATATCACTAAAAAATTGTCCAAACGAAGTTGATGGAGGAGGAATTTGTTGAGCATTCCGCTTTTGTAAAATTTTGGCTTGTTCACCCTGAATATATGCACGAATATTTGGATCCGTTATGGAATCCATGTCATAAAATAACATTTTGTTTTCCATCTTCAGCTCTTTCAAAGCATAGTTCTTATGTTGAATCTACAAATGGTCTTGTCTTTGTGCGCTTGTCTTCTTTAATTGCTCCAAAAGCTGTTTATTTCATTCTTCAAAAGTTTTGATAAATGATGTTGTTTGATCAACAAGTTTTCTTTTCATTTTGGATTTCTTGATCCCACTTGGTCGTGAAAAGGGAGATCCACCACTAAGCTCGTCGCTATTATCGATGTTTAGAGAAAATTTAGTGTCGGTGATGTTTAATGATATTATGTAATTTTCTTTATTTAATAAGTATTAAATTTTATTAAATTCATAATTTATAAAAGTTTTGCAAAAAAATGGGTTAATTTGTAATTTTTAGAAATAAAAGACATTATTAATAAAATACAAAAAGAATCTATTTAGAATATTCTTTTTTGGAGTAAAAAATGGAGTTATACATTGGAGCAAAACACAACTCCATTTTGGAGTTGCTCCATTTTAGAGTAAAAAATGGAGATATACATTGGAGATGGTCTAAGGTTTTGGGTATCATTAATCTTGATTATGTTCAAAATCTTCATGTCACATGATCACATGTTCTACGTGTACAACTGTAACTTTTTTTTAAACACACATTCTACAAACTTCATATTAATTATAACATTTTGCGTTTCTATCAATTATATGAAAAAACACATACAATATAGCAAGAAGAACTGAAACTAAATCAATGTTCGCAAAACTATCGGTTAATTATATAAACAAAAAAAAGAGTGCGAAAAAACAAATTATAGTGATATTGTAAGAAGAAAAAATTAACCTTGATTTTGATCTTTGAATTTATATAACACCAACTAGTCTCGATTCATGTTATATTCAACAGTTCGTAAAACCAGAAACTTTACTAAATATGATTGAACCTGTAAATATGAACATACAATGCAAATGCTGACAAGTTTGGAAAATTGTCTGCAAGTCTGTGGGCACGTTATCATTCATTTAGAAAACAAATAAATCTAGATCGTTGAATTTTACGGTTAAGAAACAATCTTAAGAGAAGTACTAGATGTGTTATTTGGGTGAACGAATAGTCAAATAACCAAGCAATTAATATAGTTTGATAAACGAGTTTTTAAAGCGTTGGACTCTAATTATTTTGTTCCTTTTTATATACATCTACCAAGCCCCCTGGTTAGAACAAACCCATTAAGAAAACAGATAGTTTACGATCAAGTTTGAGAACCCTATTACTTGCTTGTCTTCAAGAAGTTGCTGTTTTTGGAACTTCACTTTAAATAAACATATAAATAATATATATAGTATCAAACTTAATGTCACTTTAAATAAACATATAAATAATATATATAGTATCAAACTTAATGTCTCATCTACTTTAATTTGCCCGATCATGAAAACGCCTATTTGTTGTACATAAAATATATATCTTTAACAAATATAGATCCATGCGTGATCTATTTGTATTTGCATCATCTTAACTTTTTTTCATATAGAAAAGGAAAAAAACAAAGAAAAAGATTTGTGCCAAGAGCTAAAGTATATCAGTTTTGGCAAAATTGTGGGGGTTTTTAGTAATCTATCAAAATATTCATTTTCTTGCAAAAAACTACCTTTTATAGATTGCTTGCCGAACCAAGCCGTGGACTTTACTTTCTTAAAACATGAAATTACATATTAATGGAATCTTTGATTAATCAACGAAGATGTTTGTATACATAGATAATAATAAAAGTGGAAATATTTTTTTTTTTCAAATAAATAAAGAAACTCCAATACGAGGAATTGTTTCGAATATAATATTTTTTTCCAAAGAAAGCAAGTGGTTAGAGAGAGAATAATATTATAGTAGTAAAAAACAGTGAAGAGAGAGAGTATGAATGAGCATTGGAAGTAAAAATATAAAGGAAAGGATAAAAATGAAAGCTTTCGTAGAAGCAAACTCAGAAAATTAAAAAAACTTCTTCTTCTTCTCTCTCTCTCTCTCTTTTTTCTACCAACCAAAGGTCTCTCTTCTTTGGTTTCTCTTATTTAGCTTCTAACCTTGAGGAGAATCAAACCAGAGGATTGAAGTTTGAACCTCTAAAGATAACCGAAAAAAGAAAAAAATAGAAAAAAATGTGGGATCTAAACGACTCACCACACCAGACACTTAGAGAAGAAGAATCTGAAGAGTTTTGTTATTCGTCACCGGGTAAACGGGTCGGATCTTTCTCGAATTCAAGCTCTTCTGCTGTAGTCATCGAAGATGGATCCGATGATGACGAACCAAACCGGGTCAAACCCAATAACCCACTTATAACACATCAGTTCTTCCCTGAGATGGAATCTAGCGGCGTAGGAGACGGTGGTGGTTCCGGGTCAGGATTTCCTCGGGCACACTGGTTTGGTGTTAAGTTTTGTCAGTCGGATCTAGCCACCGGATCATCGGCGGGTAAAGCCGCCACTGCCTCCGCCGTGGTTGAGCCGGCGCAGCCTTTAAAAAAGAGCCGGCGTGGACCAAGGTCAAGGAGCTCTCAATATAGAGGCGTTACGTTTTACCGGCGAACCGGAAGATGGGAATCTCATATTTGGTAAAATTAATTTCTGTAAAAATCTCATCTTTTTAATGATTGTAAGTAAGTATTAATATAAGTTTTTTGTTTTTCCTTATGTTTCTCTGAAATTCAGGGACTGTGGGAAACAAGTTTACTTAGGTAACTTTTTTATTTTATCTTTCAAGTTTTTTTGTATTCTGGTGTTGAAAAATGTCATCATTATTATTATTTGTTAATATTTCTGAATAGGTGGATTTGACACTGCTCATGCAGCTGCTCGGTATGTTTCTCTCTTTGACTCTCTCTATAATAATTATTACTATAAATTAAAGTTTTTGATTTATCAACAAGCTTTTTGATTTATTTTGTAGAGCATATGATAGAGCTGCAATTAAATTCCGTGGAGTTGAAGCGGATATCAATTTTAACATCGAAGATTATGATGATGATTTGAAGCAGGTGATTTCCTCAAACTAAGAATTGATTTAGTTTTGGATTTAACAGAAATTAACAAAATTTGATATAATATAAGATGACGAATTTAACGAAGGAAGAGTTCGTGCACGTACTACGGCGACAAAGCACAGGCTTCCCTCGAGGAAGTTCGAAGTATAGAGGTGTCACTCTGCATAAGTGTGGTCGTTGGGAAGCTCGAATGGGCCAATTCTTAGGCAAAAAGTATTTTCTTTCTTTTCATATCCAAAATTAAATAATCCAGAAACTTGAGTTTGTTTTAATGTTACTTGAGTTTTGATTCTTGAATTCTTTAAAAAATTAGGTATGTTTATTTGGGTTTGTTCGACACCGAGGTTGAAGCTGCTAGGTATTGTCTTTGATTCTACAAAACACATGATTGTTACAAGTTTTTAAATTGTGTTTTCTTTTTTTCTAATTGAGTTTCTCTTTCTTCTTTTTAAATGAGCACAGGGCTTACGATAAAGCTGCCATCAAATGTAATGGTAAAGACGCAGTGACGAACTTTGACCCGAGTATATACGACGACGAACTCAATGCCGGTAATTATCGCCTAATTTTATTTTAGTTTTTGGGTTACAACTTGGATTAACTATTCTGAATTTGTTGTGTAGAGTCATCAGGGAATCCTACTCAACAAGACCATAACCTCGATTTGAGTTTGGGAAACTCGGCTAATTCGAAGCAAAAGGGTCAAGATATGCGGCTCAAGGTAGGGTTTATTGATATTTAACAACATTTTTCTACCTTAAATAATGTGTTGTTTTTCTTATAAACATTTTTCTTTTTGTTCAGACAAACCAACAACAAGAGTCTCTTCACTCTAATGAGATTCTCGGATTAGGTCAAACCGGAATGCAAAACCATATTCCCAATTCAAATCACCAAGTGAGTAAAAAACATGAAAAGAAATAAACCCATCTAGTTAAATTCCATGTGGATATCTTAAAGATTTCTTCTGTAAATTAGTTTCCGGGCAGCAGCAACATTGGCGGCGGAGGAGGAAACGGTGGAGGATTCTCGCTGTTTCCGGTGACCGAGAACCACCGGTTTGATGGTCGGACCACGACGAACCAAGTGTTGGCAAATGCTGCAGCATCATCAGGATTCTCTCCTCATCATCACAATCAGATTTTTAATTCTACTTCTCATCAAAATTGGCTGCAGACCAATGGTTTCCAACCTCCTCTCATGAGACCTTCTTGAATCTTTTATATTCTAATCTTTTTTAAATATATATATAAGAAACAAATTCTGGGGAAAAAATTTAACCTTTAAAACCAACCCTTAATGTTCTTGGTCATTAAAATAAATGATCGTCTCTTCTTTTGTTTATTTCTTTTAAAACATCTTGTTAATTAGGCCAAGAAATTCTCTCTAGGAAAATTAATGGAAATATTTTTTCCTCGATCGGGTAAGAATTTTTTTATATATATATATATATAATTGTTGGATATATGGGAAATTGGTTAAGTGTGTGATTTGAGATGTTCTGACTAAAAAGGTTGTGAAGAGATTTGTCAATGAGTTGTCTTTTGTTGTTTTTTCTCAATACATTTATTAAAGATTTTAAAACATTACTGCTTTATATGTTACCTGCACCTATAAACATATATGTTCAGTCCTAACTTGTTTTGTTATTCCTCTTTCATATCAATATTCAATTAATATCTCCCGCCCCTATTTCATTTTATATTTATTTTCTTTGAAATTCTCACCCAATAACAAAACAAAAGACAGGTATACTTACTTTTTCATCAGAACATAGTTAGATATTCACCCAATTTCTTTAAAAGTGTAAAATATTTTTCAAAACTTTATTTATGTAAAGTTTATTTCTTCATACATTTAAACGTGTAAAATACTTCTTTA
>PKML01054979.1:0-33975 GCA_002933935.1 Eutrema yunnanense
TCCTAGACGTAGGATATATTTCCTAGAATTGAGTGGTATGGGATATCGAGACTCTTCCAGGTTATGTTACCGAGGGGAGTGGTACGGCAGATACCCAGAACTCGGAGATGCTGCGGTGTCTTGAGTGATGTGGTATGGTTGATACCTTGCGAGGTATGGTGCATATCCTGCGGGATATGGCAGATGCCCAGAACTCGGAGATGCTGCGGTGTCTTGGGTACTGTGGTATGGTAGATATCCTGCGGGATATGGCTGACGCTCAGAACTCGGGGATGCTGCGGTGTCTTGAGTGATGGGGTTAGCGTGTGTTGAGCAATAAAGTACATATGATGCCGCGGTGTCATAAGCATAAGGACTGAGTGGGAAACCTCGGAGATTGGTTTTGGACCTCGTGTGAGTGGCCGGGTTGGCCAGGGTTTGGTAATCGTTGCGACGATTAGGGTTCATTGGAGATGGACGGGTCATTGGAGATGATCGGTAACGAAGATTCGAGGTCGAATCTAAGTTAGTGGGGGAGAATTGTAGCGCCCGTGTCCAGAAGAGTTGATTATTGGAGTGAAAATAATCAATTAGGGCTGTTCCGGGGCCAGTATCGATCGATACCGGCCAGTATCGATCGATGCCAGCCGGGTTTTCTCCTTGTTGTCGTTTTCTTCTCTTCTCTTCTTCGAGTATAAAACCTATCCTTTGGGAGGATAAGACCATAGAAGTTCGAGAAAGGTCGAGAAAGAGAGAGAGAGAGAGAGAGAGAGAGAGAGAGAGGGAGAAAAAGTGAGAAGAAAGCTTTGCGAAGTTAGATCTTGTGAGATCGAGAGGTTTGGAGCTTGGTGAGAAGCTCGTAGAAGTGGTTGGAGGAGCTTGGTTCGACGTAAGCTGGTGAGAAGAGAGGAAGATCTTCTTAAGCTTAGGAGGTCGTTTTAGGCTCGATTCAGCCGTTTTAAGGTGAGTTGTGACCAAAGGTGATCAATTAAGCTTGTGTGATTCCTTGTTAAGCTTGATTGGTGGTTTTGGTGGTTTGTATGGACGATTCCTGTGTTAGGTCTCGTGGGTATCGGCCGATACTAGATGAGTATCGATCGATACGAGTCTCTTGTGGATAGACTCGAGTGTGTTGTATCGATCGATACTAGGGTTGTGTTTGGGTGTCGATCGATACTAGGCCCTTGTCGGGTGACGCGTGTTGTTTGGGCATCGATCGACACCATGGGGGTATCGATCGATACCGGTTGCTTTTGTGATGAGTGTTGTAATTAATAATTGATAATTGATATTGTTGATTGTTAATTGGTGGCCTGTTGTTGGGATGATCAATCTCACTCAGCATTTGGTTAGCCAAATGTTGATGCATCACTTTTGTCGATGCAGGTAAAGATGTGGCGTGATCGTGGAATCGAGGCGGTGAAGAGAGGGATGATTAGGACCCGGGGCTGTTGCCTGTTGTTATAGAACTTGGATTGTTCTTGGGTTGTGTAATAATTAATGTTTAATTAATCGTTGTTTATCGTTGTTTAATTATTATATGCAAAAAAAAAAAAAAATGCGGTCCTTTCAACAAGCATGCTGATCTCCTTGATGAGGACAACGAAACTATAGGCGATATAGAATACGCCGAGGGAGGAGTGCAAAAAATTGGCGAATTCTCAAGCCTCCCGGTGATCCGCCACCTCCACTAGGTGGTGATCCACATGATGACAAGCATGCTGATCTCCTCGATGATGAGAACGAAAGGATATGCGAAATAGAATACGCCGAGGGAGGAGACAAAAAAAATTTGGCGAATTCGATGCACCTCACAAATTCCTTTTAGATTGAAGAGCTATTCAACCACCCTTACCCGAGGATGGCAATTCTGAAACTAAGGTAAGTTACGTGAATCTGGTTAAACAACACCAATTCAATGGTTATTCGACGGAACATCCGATAGATCATATCAAAATTTTCGAAGAAATCTATTGAACCATAAAATCAAATGGAAACTACCATAAGCACAAACTTTTATTGTTCTCCTTGAACGACAAAGCCATCAAGTGGCTAAAAACCTTGCAACCCGTGTCTATCACGACATGGGAAGAATGTAGAGTGGCTTTCCTAAGCCATTACTACACTAAATCTCGTACTTACCTCTATAGAGAAAAATACAAAATTTCCAACAAGAAAAGACATAAATCCTCTATGATGCTTGGGAACGGTTTAGAGACTACGAGAGAGACTACCCACACCACATATTTTCCAAAGAATGCTTAATGAACATCTTCTATCAAGGCATCGATGGAAAATTACGACATTCGCTTGACGTTGCGAGCGATGGAGATTTCTCCATTAGATTCGCGGACAACGCTCGCGTTCTTATCAACAATCTAGGAAGAAGTATCCATGACCGAACGCAATTGCCAAATCCCGGATACAACGACCGGATAAGTCACACACCACGCGTTACTTTGGTAATTCGGGGTATCCAAATTACCCTTATAATGAGGAGGACATGAACTACTTCAAAACATTGAGATGACGAACACATCATAGGTTTACAAGATTCAAGACTCAAACCAGAGTTTGATCCGCCACGGGTGTAACTCTCGCGACCGTGGCCAGGAGGCGTTTCGCCTTGGGTGTGACCCTCACGACCACGACCAGTTCGACCGCTAGCAACCTGTTTATGAGCCGATGTTGGCGGTTCAATCCAAATCTAGGGTCCCTGCAAATACACCAATCTCGTATTTTGAAAGAATCGAACAAATGATGCAAGGAATTGAAACATCTCGCAAAAAAGATGCAGATGAATTGAGTGCCGAAATGGACAAGATGTATGAGGATTTGTGATGCAATATCAAAAAGAGTTAATCAAGGTCTTCAATATGGGTTTATTATGAGAATCTCAACCTCATAATTTCAACAAAAAAAAAAAAATCAAATGAGTCATATTCAAAATCAAAGGCTAAATTGGTGGCAATGAGATTACTATTTGATTTAGCAAATTTTCATCCTTTTGTTTAAATGTAAATAAATTCTTTTATTGTAATTTATTGTAAAGATCTTGTATGAGTTTATAAAAGCTCTCTTTGTATTTACTTTGTAGATAAGTTTTGAAATTAATAAAAATTAAGAGAAGAATTTTCTTCGTTTTTTCAAGATGTGTTCTTGATTATTTTTGGATCTATGTCTCATGTGTGTATCCCTTGAGACTAGGTTTCTGAACTCATCACAAGGGCTTTCACACCCTTGAGTGGCGTTCTTCGATCCACCAACACCATCCATTCCGCTGCCTAAAAATCTATATCCGAAGAGTTTGTGACAAGGTCGAGTATCTCCCTTGAATCTTACATCAATTTAAATGGAAAAAATGAAAGTCTCTCTGTTCAAGCCAAGGAGGCTAAGAATGAATGGATAAAAATAAGCTCATCCTTGAAAGAGCTGAATGAATTTTCCTCCAAGGATATAGATAATTTACAAGCAATCATGCATAGAAGTGGTACGATTTACAAAGAACCAGAGTTCCCAACGAATCCCGAAGAAAAAGGAGAGGGAGAAAACACGGTTGAGGAAGAAAGAGAAATAGTAGTTGAGGGAGGAGAAAAAGATGAAAGAGAAGAAGTAACCCGAGAGAGTCTCGAAGAAGACCTGATAACTCCACCACCAGCTCGTGTCTATAAGCCAAAACTGCCATATCCAAGAGCCGTGAAAGCGCCAAAGAAGGAGAAATAAAGAGCTAAGCTAAGGGAGTTAATCGAACAACTAACGGTTAGACTACCTTTTGTCGAAGCCTGTGCGATGATCCCTCCCTTTAGGAAATATATGAAGGGCATCCTAACCAACTATCTAACGCTTAAACAAGGGGTTATGATGATCACTCACGAGTGTAGTTCCATCTTAAAAAACCGTGTCCCACAGAAAAAAGAAAACCCATGGAGTTTTGTACTCTCCTGCACGATCAAAGACATAACGTTCGAACGCTCTCTATGCGACTTGGGATCAATCATATAAATGATGCCAATATCAGTTGCTAAACGTCTAGGATATCACACATTCCAACCCACCAAGATTTCGCTAATACTGGCGGATCGATCGGATCGACGGCCGGTGGGAGTCCTCATCAACGTATCTATCATGATCGGATATTGGTGCATTCGGACCGATTTCGTAATGCTAGAGCTAGAAAGAGAACCTAGATACCTCCATATACTTGGTCGACCATTCCTATCTACAGTAGAAGCAATAATCGATGTCCCGCAAGGAAAGATCAATATACATTTACGCGATCTCGTGAGGCACTTCGATATGAACGAAAGTCTGGGTAAACCAACTTTAGACGGGCAAGTCTTCTGGATCAAGGAACTTGATGGAGTAATTGAAGAATTATTTGAAGAATTCCTCATCGATGACCCACTAAAAATTGTGCTTGCAACTGTAAAAGATGAACGCAACCTTCTTGAGAAAACCTTGAGAGATTGCGCAAGAATGCTTGCCGAGACTGAAACTTATACAAAACTTGTGAGTTACCTTGATTTAAAAGACGTAACGGATATTCCTATACCGCCTAAAGACACGTCTACAGAATAAAATGATCCATGGAGCGAGCTAAAAGCCCCTAAAGTCGAACAAAAACCTCTTTTCGTCGGACTCAAGTACGCTTTTCATGGACAAAATTCTACCTCTCCAGTCATTATAAATTCTGGTCTAAGTGACGCTGAGACGACGATGCTACTACGGGAATTGAAACATCATAGAAAGGCTATAGGCTATTTGCTTGATGACATACCATGGATATCACCAGATCTTTGTATGCACAAGATCCACCTTGAGGAGAACACCAAGAACTCAATTGAGCACCAAAGGAAATTGAACCCTAACTTAATGAATGTCGTCAAGAAGGAACTTATGAACCTTTTAGAAGCCGAAATCATCTTCCCAATCTCGGACAGCCCTTTGGTTAGCCCAATTCACGTCGTCCCTAAGAAAGGAGGAGTCAGAGTAATCAAAAACAAAAAGATGAGATGATCGCTACAAGAACGATCACCGGACATCGTATGTGCATTGATTACAAAAAGCTGAACGCATCAACAAGAAAAAATAATTTTCCTCTACATTATATCGACCAAATGCTAGAGAGGTTAGCTAATCATCAATATTATTGTTTCCTCGATGGATATTCGAGATTTTTCCAAATTCCTATTCGACCAGAAGATCAAGAGAAAACAACGTTCACTTGTCCATACATAACATTTTCTTACAGGCGAATGCCCTTTGGTTTGTGTAATGCGCCAGCGACTTTTCAGAGATGCATGATGTCGATATTCACCGAATACATATAAGATTTTATGGAAGTATTCATGGACGATTTCTCCGTCTGCGGATCTTCATTCCAAACATGTTTGACGAATGTAAGCAAAGTTTTACAGCGATGTGAAGACAAACATTTGGTTTTAAATTGGGGAAAATATTAGTTTATGGTACGAGATAGAATTGTGCTTGGACATAAAATTTCAGGAAAAGGAATCGAAGTGGAAAAGGCAAAAATCGAAGTCATGACGAGCCTGCAACCTCCTACAAATGTGAAAGGTATTTGAAGTTTCATTCGTGTTCTTCACTTTCTTATCTCTTTAATTCTGCAATCCCTTATTACTTTTATGATGTTTTGTTACACTATGATTGAATATTTTCCTCGTTGGGCATAGGGATCCCAAGTTCAAGAACCAATAAACGACAAGATGTCGTCTTAAAAATCTTAATCAATCGTTTATGATACTCGATCGTGATCCCTAGAGAGTTCCCGAATGCCTAGCGTTGCGTTTAATTGTTTACAACCTTGTTTATTTTACTTTTTAGTTTAGATTTTAGTGACACAAAACCAACTCCAAATTATTTTTGTTCTAGGTTGATTTAAGTATCATATTGATTTGTACCGAAACAAAAAAAATCTATGTGGTTCGACCACTAAGTACTAAAACGCACATATGTGCATATGCATACTTTTAAGATTATAAATTTAAAACCTGAAGTTAGGATAACAATCCGACCCCATCAATTTCGCACATGAAATCCGGTCCACTAAGCCCATTAAGAAGCCCAACAATTCAATCTAAGAAGCTGTCTGGAGTTGGACCAAATACGAAGTCGGCCCAATAACGAATCTTAGCCCACTCATAGCTCACGGATACTCCAAAGAGCCACCTCGACGTCCGATCTAGCGAGCTCCGAGCTAACAAAGAATCAGTCAACCAAGTCAGTTGTATTATTCAAAGGCATCTTCTAACGGCTCAGAGTCGTTCCGAGTTTTAGGCGATCACATGACACATGAGATCAGGAGATACGTGCTAGTGGTTAGGACCTCGAAGAGAACTATCAAAGGAGACTAAAGACATAGTTTTACGATGATTCTTTTGACATAATTTATACTTCGCTCTTCTAGCTCTCTGTGTAACTCATCGTTACTTGTTTATACCACGACCGGTTCAAAGATAAACCGATCCTCAATTTAATTCATTTTCCAAAACCATATACAAACTTTGATAGTGAGATTTAGCACCCAAAGTTATCATGAATGTTTTTTAAACCGGACCGACGATCGAACCGAAAAAATCTTGGGCCATGGGTCAATATGGAAAGTATTTGATAATATTTTTAAGATAACATCATATATTATTATACTCGCTCAACATATATAACATCTAAATATTATCTTATTATATAAAGCCGATTGCATTAAAGTTAGTAACTCACATGATCGTGACATTTGTCAAGTTAATCGATCAGATTTGACACGTGTAAAAAAATTATAATTAGATTTCGACACGTAATATTAACAATAAAAGGAAAATTTATAATTAATTCCTAATCCTAAAAACTAAAGTTACTAAACAAAAAAGCAAAATTATAAAATGTAAATTGATCCTAAAAATCAAAATTAATTAAAAAAAAATTTGAAAATTATATAACCGATTCCTAATTTTAAAGGTAAAGTTATTTAACAAAAAAAAAAATTTAGATATATCTTAAAAGGGAAAGTTAATAAAAAGGCCTAATTGCAAAAATACCCTACAATTTGAAGTCAAAGCTAAAAATGCTTCCTCTCCTCTTTTTCAGAATCCCACGAATTACTCTTTAATAATTTGGGTATTCACGCAAATGCCATTCCTCAGGCAGCTGTTAGAGTCTAACATTTTTTTCAAAAGGCAGAAAAAAAAATTTCAAATCTAACTTAATTACGGAAATGCCATTGCCATCAATTCTCAACCTCCACGACAACCACCATCGTCGACGAGTTAATGCAGTAGCTAACCCATTTTTCGCCATTAAAGCCCAAGAATAGAGCTCGGAATTCCTTTTCGCGAGTTCTCCTCTCCGATTTCTCCCATTTCCCCTTGATTTTCTGATTCAAACTTACCGAAATCATTTTTTATGGCATCAAAACGGTAAAACACGACTGGGCTTGCGAGATTTTGGTGATATTAGACGTTCTGGACGCTCGACGAAGGTGAAAACAAACTCTAAACGGATATCGGTACAAATTTTTGCATATCGTCGATTTTCAGATCTGAGTTGTATACTCAGACTGCTTTAGAAGTCTGATGAAACCCACATGGTCAATGAGAGGGTAGTTTTGCAATTGACTTTTAAATACTCAGATTAAAATTGAAGTCTGGTAATTTCCTTTGAAAACAAAAAAATCAAGAAAAATTCTCTAATCGAGGCATATGGTAGTTTTGCAATTGACCGAAAACTTGACTTTTTATTCAGACTTCATATCCAATATGAAGGAGAAATGAGCGACTTTGACCGGAAGTTGACTGTTTTTTCAGACGGAATCAGAAGTCTGAAAAAAGCAGGGTACTGGTAGTAATTGACCGAAATGTTTTAAAAATTGACCAAAATGAGGGAAAGAGTATCAGAATTCTTTGGTAGTCTGAATAGGGGGGGAAATTTTAAGACTTCTATGGCAGTCTGAAAATAATGAAATCTTTCAGACTGCTAAAGAAGTCTGATATCGAAGATTTTGGTCAACGCAAAAAATACACCAATTTCTGTCAGACTTCTATCGCAGTCTGAAAGATTTCTTCAGACAGCCCTGGAAGTCTGGGAAAAAAGTCAAACTTCTGTCAATTGCAAAACTACCCCCATAATTTTTTCAGACTGCAGAAAAAATCTGACAAAAAAGTCAAATTTTTGGTCAATTGCAGAAATACATTTTTCTTTTTCTCAGACATCTAATGCAGTCTGACAAAAGAGTCAAACTCTGGGTCAATTGCAAAAATACCCTTTTTGTCAGACTGCGATAGAAGTCTGCTTTGATAACTTTTCGTCAGACGGCATCCGCAGTCTGCTTTGTAACATTCTAATTGCAAAAATACCCTATTTTTCAGACTGCCATAGAGGTCTGACGTACTGTTTGTCAGACTTTTGTTGCAGTCTGGATTGACAAATTTTTTAAAACCGTTTTGTTTTGTATATTTGTGTTGAATTTCGTTGATTTTAAATTTTTATATATGAGTTAGTTGTATATGTTCCTCCTGCGTTAGTTTTACATGCTTATGTTCGGTAATTATTTTTAAATATATTTTTTAATAATTCTGGCAATGTAGCTAATAAAATCAGACTTCGCGAAGAAGTCTGATATTTCCATTAAGATCGTTAATGTTGTTTTTCCATGATTGTTTTTAAAGATAATGGTGCATCTACCTGTTAATTTTGGTGAATGGGTTGTGAGAGACCATATTTGACATTTTGTGGTAGATACTCTCAAAGGAGGGCGGTTTATCACTTTGGGGGATCGTTCTACATATTGTGAACTTGTTGAGATGGTAAAAGATGATTATATGATGGACATGAAAACCGAGTTGGTGGAGTTATCATATCCGTTACCGGAACCACTCTTGCAACAGATCGGTCAGGATAGCCCTCCTATTTATGTCACAAATGATAGGCTAGTAAGGAGCATGGTCGAGTTAGCTAGTGCGCATTTAATCCGTCTTTGTGTATCGAGCCGATCCGGTTTGGCATATCAAGATGCGGGGAATCACGATGTAAAAGGTGAAGATGACGAAGACAAAGACTGGGAAGACGAAGATGTGGGCTTGGTATCAGATGATTCTTTTTGTGGTGGTGGTGATGATGGTGGTGTTGGTGGTGGTGGTGATGGGCCAGAGCAAGTTTTCAAGAAACACGCGGAGTCTTACTATGATGGTGTAGATTATAGCATGTATGGGAAAGTGGGAGATGAAGATGAAGATGATAAAGAAGATGAAGATAATAAGACTTACGAGTTGCAGCGTGTGGCTGATATGCTCAATTTAATACCATAAAAGTACTAAAGCAGTTGTTATAGTATAGCTAGGGGTCGAACCACAAAGACTCAGAGAGATCACACAATAGATTGTATAACGTCGAATTACGCTAAGCTAAACAGATGTAATTAAAAACAGTGCAGGAAATCAATGAATATAGCTAAATTAACTAACAAGATTCAGATTATGGACGGTTCTAGAACTCAAATCACTAAAATATAATTAACCAACTCTCGTTGCGAAAACTATCTAAATCTAAATCCTAGGAACTCCAAATCTCTTTGCGAATCCTAAATTCTAAATCAGCTTTAAAGTTCAAGTTTGATATGTTCACAAATTAATTAAACCAAATCTCTTTGCGAATAATTAATTTGCTCACCTATGTTCTATCAGGTAATTAATCGCACTCTCGTGCCTAATCAATTATCCTAAGATCTATATTCTAGGTAGCTAATCTAGAACAAGCTTTGAACACAACCTAAGCGAAGAACTAATTCAGATGGTGAATCCTAAAAGATAATTAACCTAGTATTCAAAGAAATCCTTTATGAGAAAACCCTAAACCTAAAGTGGATCTACTCAGACATGGCAATTGAATCAATAGACATAACTGAATAAATCATCAATAGAATAATCAAAAGGGTTTAGAGATCTGATCTCGGACGAAGGGAGATTCAGACTTGTCTCTCTAAAACCAAAGTAAAATCAAACTATAAAATAAAGCATGGCCTAAACAAGTGGCTGTAAAATCCTATTTATAACCTAAAACACGTTCTGGGCCTTCTTGTAATTATCAGAGACTTCTGGGCCAATTCTGTAATTCTTCAACTCTTCATTAAGTCGCGATCCTTCTGTTTCCTCGACGGGTATCGATCGATACTAGGCAGTATCGATCGATACTAGGCAGTATCGATCGATACTCAGGTGATTTCGACGTCTCAGCTACACGGATCTCTGCTTCGCTCCAGAATGTTCCAGAAAGCTCCAATATCTCCAGTTAAGCTCCAAATGTGCTATAACCTGTAAAAGACTCTAAAATACTACAAAACACTAGAAAAGACTCTATAAAAGGACTTATATCATGGCCTAAACAGGGTAAAAACCATGATATATCAGTGGCTGAACGATTTGCTGGTCGAGGAAGAAATTGGTCCGACGACATCTTTCTCGGAAAGTGTTTTGATAGCAAGCAAGATCTTATATCAGAGCAGCGTTTGACGGCGATAATGAGGAAATATGCATTTACAGTAGATAAGTATGACAAGAGCATGTTTGTCGCTAAATGTCTTGTGGAAGGATGCAACTGGAAGCTTCGAGCGGCTGTCAAGAACGAACCAAACAAGTTTTGGGTGATGATCTACAATAGAGCCCACACATGTTCAATGCTTGACCGGAAGTCTAAGAAAAAACGTCATACTCCGCGTTATATTGTTTGGTTGTTTCTAGAATGCTTTGGAATAATTGAGAAGATTACACCAAAGCATATCTTAGTATCAATGAACAAGCAGTGTGGGATTAAGATGAGCTACACAACCGCATAGAGAGAATTGTTACATGCTCAAAAGTTGGTGAGAGGATCAGCGGAAGATGGCTATGAGAGACTGCCTGCTTTATTGCATGGTATCGAGCAAACCAACCCGGGAACGCAGATTGCTCTAGAACTAGATGGGGAGAATAGATATAAATATCTATTTCTACCATTTGGAGCTTCCATAGAGGGATTTAAGTATCTTAGAAGAGTCATTGTGGTAGATGGTACGCATCTTACAGGGCCGTATGGTTATGCTAGTGGCGGCCTCACAAGACGCCAATTTTCAAATATTTCCGTTCGCTTTTGGCATTGTAGACTATGAGAACGATGCCTCATGGGAGTGGTTTTTTACAAAGTTTAGAGACTGCATTTCAGACCAATATCTTCTAGTCATAGTCTCAGATAGGCACACATCCATCAAGAATGCTATTGAAAAGGTTCTTCCTTGGGCAAAGCGAGGGATTTGTTATTACCATCTACAAAATAACGTAGTCACAAAGTTCAGGGGAAAACATCTGTTGTACTTGGTGAAAAACGCGGCGTACGCATATACGATGTACGATTTTAAATGATACATGGCCTCCTTACGAGCGGTAAATCCTGACCTTGCTAGATACTTGGAGGAGGCGGATCCGAGTCTATGGTCACGCGTTCATTTCAATGGAGACAAGTATAATATGAAAATGCATTTTTCTTATCAGACTTCTTGTGCAATCTGATTCATCTTTATCAGACTTCTATTGCATTCTGATTTTTATCAGACTTCTATTGCAGTCTTGTTTTCACTTGCGTTAACCGCGTTCACTTTGTTGGAGAAAGGTACAGCATAAAGACGAGTAACATTGCTGAAACTATAAACTCCGTAGTCAAGAAGGCAAAAGGATATCCTATCTCTTTCCTTTTGGAGTTCATACAAGCGAAGCTAGGGACGTGGTTTTGTAAAACGCGGCTAGATGCATTGAGTCTCACAAAAAAATTTAGCCGAGGAGTTGAATATTTGATGGCTATTCGTGAATATTATGCGGACTTCATGACGGCGGAACGTGTTGATGGGTATCGATTCGTTGTCAAGGGATGACATAGGGATTCTGTGGTCGACTTGCACAACCGAACGTGTGAATGTGGTGTGTGGGATTACGAAAAGATACCTTGCTCACATGCAATCTGCGCTGCACCAGAACATGAGCTACACCCATATACGCTGCCATGCCCATCATACGGTAAGGACTATCTGTTTCAGGCATACGCAATGAACATCCTTCCGAAAAACTATACTATGAAAGCTCTTGACACCGTACGTGTCCTTCCCCCGCATAATCCTCGTCCTCCTAGAAGACCTCAGAAGTCGAGGTGGCAAACTTGGCTAGAAATTGCCAAGACAAAGGGAAATAAACCACATAAGCTTCCCAAGCAATATACTTGTTCTAATTGCAAACAACCAGGCCACAAAAAACCAAATTGTGTAAGCTAAATCACCTTACACTCACATGTTTTATAGTTGTTTTCATCTATCTACTGTATATGAGAAGCTGCTGTAATTTTTGGTGGAGATAGGTAACCAAACCTGAGAAGGATTAGATCTGGTAGAAGTCTGATGTACTGACAAATGCAATTTAGAAGTCTGATAGAGAAGTCTGAGAGGAGTCTGTTGGTGACTTTCCAGTACAATATTTCGTTTACAAGTCGGTTTTTAAGTTGTCTAAGTCAAAGAACTTGTTGTGTTAATCGTTGGTTGTTGTTGTTGGCTTAAACTTAATTTGTAGTACATATGTGTTTGCTGCATCTCGTCAAGTCTAAATAAGTCTTAAGAAAATCACACCTTTTCCAAACTGCAATATAAGTCTAATAACAGAAATTCATTACGAAAGATAGAAATAGAAGTCTGACACCAGACTTCTATACAAGTCTTAAACCAATTACCCTAGAAATACCCTACATATGCCCAACACGCTTTTGACATCACAATTGGCATGGCACAAAAAGTTCCCGCAGAAAGTAAGCCAAAAGATGGATGAATTTTTCTTACATCTACAAAAGATAAATATATGCAAGAATCCATGGTTCTCGGGAATCCAAAAGTTAAAGAGGAACTCTACTTCACATATTCGTAGACGTCTAGCAATTCATTCTCGGTGTCGGTACGAGCCTCTTCACTTGTTCGGCAGAGCTTAGTTAATATCTCATACGCAAGCTTCTCTCTGCAAGTCTTCATGTTCTTATCACACATCCACTTCGGAAATGGCATCCCAAGTGAATGGAACTCAAAGAACTTCAAACAAAACACCCCACAATCACCTATCTGGATGTTTCGGGGAAGTTCCGGGCTCCTTACGATCGTGTAGGTGTATCGCTCAAGGGGATAATTCCAACTTTCATCTACTGGGGCCAAACAATGCATCACGTAGGGAAAGATCTCACATATAGGGGCCACTGCCGCTCTTACCACCTCATCGATTTTTCGTCCAATGATGTTGTACCATATGGTTACGTGCCTCTCTGGGATAGAAATCATTATAGCTATCCAATGATTTCCTCCAACGTGCAAGGCAGTGTAGATGTAATCAATTTCCAGCCCCCAAGTCTTGTTTGATTTCAGGAATAAGGGTAGTTCACAAGTATGGTAATCCCATACACCAGGTGGCAGCCTTGCTGTGGGCATCACATTTTCTCCTTCGCCGCTCTTCACAAAATCATCATAATGTTTCTTCCACAAATTACCCAGCAGTGTGTTAATGAAGGTCAGCCTCTCGGACCAGAACCATTCCGGGTGTTCGTTGTGTCGAAGCCTTATCAGATCAATCCCAACATCTATTTGCTGCATTCAGTCAACATTGTGCAAAAAATGTCAGACTTAAACAGAAGTCTAAAGAAACTCTAAAAGAGAGAACACCAATGTCAGACTGCAAAACAAGTCTGAGAAAAGAAATTCTTTCACCAGACTTGAAAAGAAGTCTGACATCAGACCTCTAAAGAAGTCTGAAGGAAGTCTAAAAGAGATAACAACAATGTCAAACTGCATATCAAGTCTGAGAGAAGAAAATCATTAAACTCGACCATATTATATACTAACCGTGTCATGCAGCCATTCCTGGGGGGTGCGTAGATCGTAATACCAAGATAGGGATGTGTTCGCCTCCCTCTTCGGATAACCCCTACAGAATATATTACGCGTGTTAGACATCGAGCTAATTATTCTAGAATATAGGTAGAGTGTGACGACATACGGCAGTTTTTAGACGTGATCATTAAGTGTCTTCACTTCCATCCTGGTTACCGGAGTACAAGGATCATATGTCGGTGTGATATGCACTTGGGTTGAGCTATTTCTCTCCTTCTTATCCTGATCTTTCTGTTTGAGTTCTTGAGCCTTTGCCTTTACATAAGCTCCAGCAGCTGCCTGCTTAGTATCTTGTTTCGACATATATGCAGCATCGAAGTTTACGCCCGTGGCCGCCTTATCGACGATAAGAACACTCTGTTCGCTGCCCACGACACTACTCTGCATTTACAAAATAAAAAAAACCACATCCGTCAGACTGCAATAAAAGTTTAAGACAAATAATCTAACACTATCCACGCCACCTACAGACTGCAATATAAATCCAAAACACAATCAGACTTCTAAAAAAGTCTAACAGATATTAAAATAACACCAAAATCAGACGTAAATCTCAGTCTAATATCAGATAACCATTTTCACATCAAACACAACAACAAAACGAAATAACTAGTTTTTAGTTGCACTTAGGTTCAGGTTTTTACAAACAACTATCACACTTATACTGCATATTAAGCAATGGCTTTGTCCTTAAGTCTTCGACTACTTCTCCTTTCTTGAACATTTTTTGGTAGAGGGTTTGGGACACTAACCCCAACATCCACCACAGTCTGAATCTTGGCCTCGGACGGTTTGGCAGGGTTGTCTTCAGCCAGGGCTTCCTTTGCATCCTCTACCGCTGAAGCTTCTTTTTCAGGTCCTTTTTGGTCTGCAGCTTCAACAACCGCGGCAGGCTTAGGAGGCTTCACAACAGTTTTTTTGGGTGTAATATTCTTCCGCGGAGCCTTTTTGCGTTTCCCCACCCCAGCCTCACCACCATCATCAACCTTACCACCATCATCAGACTTCTTCTCATCATCAGACTTCTTCTCAACACCAACAACATACTTCTTCTCAACACCACCATCAGACTTCTCAACACAAGATTTCCTCCTCTTTTCTCCCCTTAACAACCTAACTTCCTTCTCAAGTTCAATCATCTTCTCATTCATCTGCTCAAAACCTTCTTTAACAAGACTAAAAAGTTCATTCATCTTATCACCCACCGACTTGATCAAGTAAACAACCTCACCACCATCATCACCGCCTGATTTTGCTCGCTTCTTATCATCATCAACATCCTCACCATCATCATCAACAACCTTCCTCTTAACACCCTTTCCCTTGGCCTTCTTCAGACCACCCTCAGACTTAACCACCTCAGACTTAATAAGGGGCACCTCTTTCTTGACAATGATGAACACACCTTCAGACTTCCAGTGTTTAAAACTCCACCTCCAAGGGCGCTCAAACTCACCAAACATTTCTTTCACAATGTTCACAACTTTCTCATCATCCTCACCATCCTCCCACCAGGGGAACATGTCCTCAAACTCCTTGACGACGAAGTTGTTGACGCGGGTCTGCAAGTACAAGTCAACGAGCAAAATGTATATTAGTATGTAAAAAATAAATAAAATCTACCAGACTGCATATCCTGTATGGTACAAAGTTTCAGACTTCAAAAAAGGTCTGACTTCAATATTTCAGACTGCAAATTCAGTCTGGCAACAACTTTCAGACTGCAAATTAAGTCTGGAAAAAATTCATACTTCAAAATTAGTCTAATAACTTATCAGACTGAATTTGCAGTCTGACATAGAGCAATCAAAGATGAATTTTAAGGAAAAAACGTCAGTAAAATACCTGCTTGCGCAACTCTAAATCGAGTTTCTTCTGATTCCTTGATCCTTTGTAAGCCAACAGCTGTGGGGCTGGATTATCTTGCAAGTGCATTCCATAAAGCGTAGCAATCTAGGGACAGGCCCAATATATCCAGACGTTCAAGACCTCAGCGAAGCCTTCAACCTGATAGTTTTTGTCATCTTGGAGTTTTTTGTTTGCCTCTGTTTTGACAGAGTCTACCAAGATTTTGAAGGCCAGTCTTCCCCATGGGTATGCTTCTAACGCCCTTGGAGACAGCAGTAGCTTAGTCATGTCAGCCCTTGCGGAAACTGACCAGTGTTGAGCCTCAATGAAGCTCGTGTAGATGGCTAGGTAGCCCAACCAAATCCTATCTTGCTGTTCCCAGCCTCGACATCTGTTGCAAGCGTCCAGTAACTGAAAATAACTTGGCCCTACCTCGAAATCCAGCCCAAGAAGCTCCCACATTGCTCTCATATCGGCTGTAAACTCAACCTCCGGGTACTCTAGATCCTTAACATAGTCGCAATTGAGTCCGGTTATCTGTTGAAACTCATGGAGGGAAAACCTCACCGGTTGAAGGCCAAGAAGACACCAAAGCTCAGGCTTCTGATCTACCTCTAGTTGCATAGTAAGCATGTAGTGCACCATCCTTGAACACCATACGAAGTTCAGCTCATGCCACTTCACAAAAACCCTAAAGGCTGAGTTGCGAAGCTCTTCCCACTCATCATCATCCAGCGCTTCTTGGAGAGCGTCCATGAGATCTCTCTTACCGCTGAAGTAGTGTATGCTTTTATCTGGTTGAGGCTCATACCCGGTTGTGACCATCCTTGGAGGGAATTCACGTTCTGCCATTATGTCTAAAACCTGCATCAACCACAACCATACTCCATTAGCAGTTTGAAAACTTAAAGTCAGATGTCATATGCAGTCTGACTACTCAAATTCAGACTCTATTTGCAGTCTGACGAAATATAGTCAGACTCTATTTGCAGTCTGACGCAATCGGACGAATACCAAAAATGCACATAACACAATACAACTCAAACCCAAAGATCTAAACATTATTGCTCAATTTGAATCTTTAACCCTCTATGGAAGACTTGAAGGAGCGGTGACAACGACGAGGAAAGAGAAACCAGATCTGGAAATAAAAAAAGACAAGAGTTCAGCGCTGAGTTCTAGAAATCAGTATCGAGAAGGTGACGGTTTGCGGCGAAGAGAGGAGTAGAAGAATCTTACCGTCGAAGGCACATGAAACGATGTAAGCGACGAATTCCGGCAGCGAAAACGAAGATCTCGGTTCAGTTTCTCCGAGGGAGAATCAGTGGTTTTTTTTTTTGTTATTTTCTTCTGTAACTCTAAAAATGAGGGGAAAACCCCTTTTATATGTGCCCTAAGCGGCGGTTAAAAAAATGGCTTTCCCACATAAAAATACCGCTTTCGAAATCTGATGACAGACTTCTTAACGCAGTCTGATATCAGACTCTTTTACCAGTTTGATAGTTATGAGATAATTGAGCGAGAAGTCTGGAAATTTTGGGCGGCAAAATTCTCGCCTTTTTCTGCGGTTTTTTCTAATATTTTTAATTGCCGCTTAGAAGTATTTGAAAAATACTTCTACTGCCAGACTCGTTTTGCAGTCTGAAATGGTGATATTTTCAGGACCAGACTTGTGAAAGTTTTCAAAAGTTTAAGTTTTTTCAGACTTCGAAAGAGTCTAATAAATTTAGACTTCATAAACAGTCTGATATAGTAAAGAAGGACACATATAAATTAAACCGACTTCATAATCAAATATCTCGTTCCATGGAAAAAATACAAATTTTGGTTACAAATTGTCACATATTACAAGAAACCAAAACAGATAAACATGATCAGGATAATAATAGCACCAACGAACGTCAGATAAACATACACATTATCTGGCCACATGGATCTCCGTCAACCGCTCCTTCAATTGAGCTATCTCTGCCTTCATTACCTTGACGTCATCGAGCAACGTGGACAAATACTTCTCGCTTTGAGCATTAGAAACGAACATGCCATCAATTAGTTGACCATGTTGGTCAACATACAGCTTTACATCGTTAAACTCCTTAGTCATAGCCTCATCCCACCACTTCATTATATGGTAACCACCATCCTACACAGCCACATTTATACAATCATATTGAGATCCCAAATTATAATAAGCAGAAAAAAAAACGAACCACATGACATATAGAGGCCATTACATCATAGTTACGACATCCGAAGAATCTTCTTCCCGGATTATCGGCAGTTGTGGATGTTCCCATGATGGGCTCCAGACCGCATAAGCATTTCTTGGGGAATCCGTAGGATGATCCGGATCGACGTCGACCTGTTGAACATGAACTACTCGACGTTGGAAGGTGACTGAATCGCCCCATTATGTGTACCAGAAAACAGTCGCAAAAATTAAAACAAGTCTAAAGCCGGACTTCTAATAAAGTCTAATTTAAAATCACGTCGAATTCAGACTTCTAAAAGAGTCTAATTCGGAAAAGTCTAATTTCAGACTTCTTCTCAAGTCTAATTCGTACAAACTCAAATTTCAGACTTCTAACAGAGTCTAATTAAATGAAAGTATAATTTCAGACTTCTAATCGAGTCTAATTCAGATCAGTTCAAGTATCAGACTTTGTATCGAGTCTAATTGTCTTTCAGACTTCTAATATAGTAATTTTCAAGTAGATCTAAAACGGAATTAATTAGATCTAGGCAAAGAACCCATCTGTTTGTTTAGATTTAGGCAAAGAACATTGAAAAGTGGTCTTATTTCGTATAGATCTAAAAATTTTGCCGAAAAAGTAGAGTAGAAGGCGAAAAAGGAGAGGTAAATACCAGACTGAAGAAGCTAAAGACGGCGGTGGCGGTGGCGACGAGGGTTTCCGGAGAGATTTTTGAGAGAGTTTAGAGAGAGAGAGATTCTTCCTGTTTTAGAGAGAGAGAGAGAGTCGATAATGACTTTTACAGATTAGGGTTGGTAACTTTAGTTTATATATGGGGTAAAATCACAAGTAGGGTAACTTATTTCAGGTTAATTCACAGGTTTCAATCAAGAAGTCTGATAAACCATGGACATGATCAGACTGAAATGGCAGTCTGATAAACCCTAAACTTGATAAATTACCTTGACGTAAATACCATCATATTATATAAAAAAATTATAACAAACATCAAACTCATTTAACTTAGACACAAACTAACCAGTATATGTAAAAAAAATATTATGAATTAAAAATTTAGAAACTCTCTATCAAACCCTACAGATAAGAACAGGATATCCAACTTCATATGTCGAACATAGACAAAACTCTTGTTTTCTTTGTTATTTGCACAATGCAATATATAACTCGATATTCACACTCTTTTATAGTTAATTACACTCCAAGTGCAAACTTTGAACCTTAATCCAACAAATATTGAGCCCGTAAACCGTAAAGTCTTACCTACATGGTGTTTAGATCCAAATTGATCTCATACTCACTCATTTTGACTAACTTTTATGTAATTTAAATGTATATACATCTACAATGATTATGTTTAATTTATGTATCAAAAATTTGTATGAAAAAAAATTTAATTATATTTTTTTAATTTAAATTTTCATATTAAATACAATTCAGACTTCTCGGAGAAGTCTGAGAAACCGCAAACTTGTGTTTAGATCCAAATTCATCTCCAATGATTCAATTTGATTAAATTTTATGTACTTTTAATTTATATACAGCAACAATGAGTATGTGTAATTTATGTAGTAAAAATTTCTAAAAACTAAATTTTTAATATTTTTTAAATTTAAATTTTCAAATTAAATACGTTTTAGACTTCTTTGAGAAGTCTGAGAAACCCCGATTCTCTGAGAAGTCTGAGAAACCACGACAACCACCATCGTCGACGAGTTAATGCAGTAATTAACCCGGTTTTCCGCCATTAAAGCACAAGAATAGAGCTCGTAAACACTTTTCGCGACTTCTCTCTCCGATTTCTCCCATTTTCCCACTGATTTTCCGATTCAAACGTAGAGAAATCGGAAATTATGGCATAAAAATGGCAAAACACGACTGGGCTTGCGGGGTTTCGGTGATATTAGACGTTCTGGGCGCTCGACGAGGGTGAAAACAAACTCTAAACGGATATAGGTACGAATTTTGAGATATTTAATTCATTTTCCAAAACCATATACAAACTTTGATTGTGAGATTTAGCACCCAAAGTTATCATGAATGTTTTTTAAACCGGACCGGCGATCGAACCGAAAAAATCTTGGGCCATGGGTCAATATGGAAAGCATTTGATAATATTTTTAAGATAACATCATATATTATTATACTCGCTCAACATATATAACCTCTAAATATTATCTTATTATATAAAGTCGATTGTATTAAAGTTAGTAACTCACATGATCGTGACACTTGTCAAGTTAATCGATCAGATTTTGACACGTGTAAAAAATTTCTAATTAGATTTCGACACGTAATATTAACAATAAAAGGAAAATTTATAATTGATTCATAATCCTAAAAAGTAAAGTTACTAAACAAAAAAGGAAAATTATAAAATGTAAATTGATCCTGAAAACCAAAATTAATTAAAAAAAAGTGGAAAATTAAATAACTGATTCCTAATTTTAAAAGGTAAAGTTATTTCACAAAAAAAAAAATTTAAATATATCTTAAAAGGCAAAGTTAATAAAAAGGCTTATTTGCAAAAATACCCTACAATTTGAAGTCAAAGCTAAAAATGCCCACTTCCTCTCCTCTTTTTCAGAATCCCACGAATTACTCTTTAAGAATTTGGGTATTCACGCAAATGTCATTCCTCAGACAGCTGTTAGAGTCTAACATTTTTTTCAAAAGGAAAAAAAAAAATTTCAAATCTAACTTAATTACGGAAATGCCATTGCCATCAATTCTCAACCTCCACAACAACCACCATCGTCGACGAGTTAATGCAGTAACTAACCCATTTTTTTGCCATTAAAGCCCAAGAATAGAGCTCGGACTACCCTTTCGCGAGTTCTCCTCTCCGATTTCTCCCATTTCCCCTCGATTTTCCGATTCAAACTTATCGAAATCATTTTTTATTGCATAAAAACGGCAAAACACGACTGGGCTTGCGGGATTTCGGTGATATTAGACGTTCTGGGCGCTCGACGAGGGTGAAAACAAACTCTAAACGGATATAGGTACGGATTTTTGCATTTCGTCGATTTTCAGATCTGAGTTGTATACTCATACTGCTTTAGAAGTCTGATGAAACCCACATGGTCAACGAGAGGGTAGTTTTGCAATTGACTTTTAAATACTCCAATTAAAATTGAAGACTTGTAATTTCCTTTGAAAACAAAAAAATCAAGAAAAATCCTCTAATCGAGGAATAGGGTAGTTTTGCAATTGTCCGAAAACTTGACTTTTTATTCACACTACATATCAAGTATGAAGGAAAAATGAGCGACTTTGACCGGAAGTTGAATGTTTTTTCAGACGGAATCAGAAGTCTGAAAAAAAAATAGGGTACTGGTAGTAATTGACCGAAATTTTTCAAAAGTTGACCAAAATGAGGAAAAAAAGTATCAGACTTCTTTGGCAGTCTGAATAGGAGGGAAAAGTTTTCAGACTTCTATGGCAGTCTTAAAATGATGAAATATTTCAGACTGCTAAAGAAGTCAGATATCGAAGATTATGGTCAACGCAAAAAATACACCAATTTATGTCAGACTTCTATATCCTTCAGACTGCCCTGGAAGTCTGGGAACGAAAGTCAAACTTCGGTCAATTGCAAAACTACCCCATAATTTTTTCTGCCCTGGAAGTCTGAGAAGAAGAAGTCGGGCTATGGGAAGCAACATAACTGGCACAAGGAAAGCATATTCTGGGAGCTACCGTACTGGAGGGACCTCAATCTCCGACATTGTCTTGATGTGATGCATATAGAGAAGAATTTTTTTGACAACATCATGAATACTCTTATGAGCGTGAAGGGTAAATCGAAAGACAACATCATGTCAAGATTGGATATTAAACAGTTTTGTTCTCGGGCACACTTACATATTGATAGTGAGTGTAAAGCTCCTTTCCCAGCCTTCACATTGACAGAAGAAGCCAGAAAAAGTTTACTGGAATGTGTGAAACATGCAGTTAAATTCCTAGATGGTAATTCCTCAGACTTAGCGACTTGTGTTGATATGAACAACCAAAAGTTTTCAGGCATGAAGAGTCATGACTGCCATGTTTTTATGGAGCGGTTACTTCCATTTATCTTTGCAGATTTCCTAGACCGGAATGTCCACCTTGTGTTATCAGGTACTAATTATTTACGACAATTTCTTTAAATAAATATTATTATAGTAATATATATAGTAACCGCTCCGCAATTTTCACGTATATTGTAGGGGTTAGAGCATTTTTCCGAGACTTATGTTCGAGAACTTTGCATAAAACTCGCATTCAAATTCTAAAATATAACATAGTTTTGATCCTATGCACTTTGGAAAAGATCTTTCCACCTTTATTTTTCGATGTGATGGAACACCTTCCTATACATCTCCCCTATGAAGATGAATTAAGAGGCCCTACCAATATAGGTGGATGTATCCTTTTGAAAGGTTTTTCAAAAAGTTGAAAGGGAAAGCAAAGAACAAAAGATATGCGGCAGGATCGATTATTGAATCATATATCAATGACGATATTGCTTATTTCTCAGAGCACTACTTTGCCGCGAAAATACAAACGAAATTAAGGTAAATGCTAAATTCAATCACTTCATGTCCAAAATGCCATTTATATTGTATAGACATGCTATGCATTTTAATGTGATTTCCTTTGACTCATTTGGTCAGGTTGACAAGATTCGATGAAGGTGAAGTCCCCGTATATCATGTCCATAGGGTACCTTCTATATTTACGCACGTAGGCCGTCCAAGTGGAGAAATGCATGAAATATGGCTCTCGGAAAGAGATTGAAAGAGATTATCAATGCGCACATGCATATGTTTTACGAAATTGTGACTATTTTCAGCCAATTGAGAGGTATATAAGTTGGCATCTCTTGCACCATGCGTTTTAATATATATTCCACTATATTTTTTTCATTTTTGTGGTGGTCTTGTATAGTATGTTCGAGGAGTATATTTCTGCAAAATACACATGATTATCCGAGAAAGAACTCTCCGCGAAAAGAGCTGACGAATATCATATATGGGTGAAAGAATATGTATGTCTAAATAATATTCATAACTATGCATACATTTATACTTATAAATATTGATGCTATTGTTTATATATATGCATATTGCTTACTGGAACACCACAAATCCATTTCCTACTTGGGTTCAAGAGATAGTACATGGACCTTTGAATAAGGCCAGAACATGGCCAATGCATTTTACAAGAGGCTATTTGTTTCATACGCAAAATCACGGCGCTGGACGAAAGACATGTAACTATGGGATATGTATTAAAGGTGAAAATTAAATTGATGCATCTGATGAAGCGGATTTCTACGGGACCTTAACTAATATCATAGAACTCGAGTACGAGGGGATGGTCAATTTGAGAATCACACTTTTTAAGTGTAATTGGTATGATCCTGTTATCGGTAGAGGCACTCGGAGGTGCAATTGTGGCGTTGTAGACGTTCTTTCATCGAGAAAATACAATAAATACGAACTATTTATTCTTGGTACGTACTTATATATATATATAGCATTTTATTAATGTCGATATCATATATATACATATGTATAACTTGTATTGAAAACAGCATCGCAAGCGGAGAAAGTTTGTTATATTCCGTACCCATACACAAAGAAACCGAAGCAGTTATGGCTCAATGTTCTAAAAGTGAATCCGAGGGGAATCATTTCAGGGGAATATGATAAAAAAGAACCGAATCTTCTGCAAACAAAAAAATGATGATGCTGTATTGATGACTACAATTGAAGTTCTCGAACTCGACAATTTCGTACAAGGAGTAAACCCAATAAACCTCGATTACGATGTCGGAGATGCAGAACCAGAAGATGAATTTCGTTATAATTTGCCGTCTTCTGATGAAGAACCAGATGACGAAGAACCCTACTAATTAACTATATTACTTATGTGACAATGTTAATTATGTTATTTATGTCAAATTTGAAAACTAAAATTCTAAAATTTTGCCGTTTACATTATTCTACTCAGAAATAAAGTTTTCAAATTAATTTAACATAACATTCTAATAAAAAAAAAATTTCAAATTAATTTAACAGAACCAATTAACCATTGATTTGTGGCTGAACCTTTGTACCAATGAGTTTTTTTTTTTATTATTGTCCACATAATATAAAAATTTGATCTTTGTACCAATGAGCCTAACCAAACCTTTGTAACAAAAATTCTAAAAATTTGTGGTTCACAATAATGTTATCAAAAATAAACTTTTCACATTAATTTAATCTTTGTACCAATCAGCCTAACCAAACCGGTTCAGTCAATTACAACATTTCTAAAACATCCCGGGAACTCTTAACTGACTTAAACCTGATGCAAAATTTGGCTTTTCCTTTTCATGACTCTGTTCTGTCCCTTCATCACAATTTTATTACAATATTAGGCTCATGATATATATTACAATTATATTATATATATATATATTGATGCAGTTTTCTGTCAGGATATGATGTTGGTAAACTTCTAATAAAATCTAAATAAAAGATTTAAAACAGTTTGGAATCTCAAAAGATTTCATGCGGTGAATCATTGCCTTATTTGAAAAATTGGATGTGTACATGACAGTTGAGAATCTTACCGATGCAACTGTTTCCTCCTTTTTAGGCTTCCTCGACTCTTCCGTTTCTCAACTCTTCGGCAACCATAGTAATGTTACAATAACTATATCTCAAAAGATTTTCTGCGGTGAATCATTGCCAATTTTGAAAAATGGGATGTGTAAATGACAGTTGAGAATCTTACCGATGCAGCTGTATCCTCCTTTTTAAAATTCCTCTACTATTCCGCTTTTAAACTCTTCGGCAACCCCAAAAGTTACAACTACTCACATATTGTCCTGCCGAAAAAGAAAAAAATTCTCAGAACTCAAGATACCTGGAAATGGCAAACGAAGCTTCCCACTTATTATCACAAATCAACACATCTAAAACAGTTTGGAATCTGAAAGTCAAGATCTTGCGTGTTTGGACAACATAATGAGATTTGTCTGGACCAACTATGAATCTACTACTTTGTGATGAAGAGGTAATATCTATCTTCTATTCTTTTATAGTTCTTCTAAAAACTAACTATTTTGTTTTTAGGGAACAAGAATAGCAGCAAACGTTTCAGGACATACATTGAGATCGTTTTCTTGGGTGAAGCACTTTGAACGCTATTTGTTCTCACTCAAGGGTTTTTATGTGATGTTTGGCGATATTCTTGGCAAAACCAATCGCCACAGCTATCAAATTTATTTCAAGGATGACACAAAATTCACCTTACTCAAAGATTATCCAAACTACAATCATTACTTGGTTTTCACTCCCATCATTGACATCATCCGAGGCCCTGTTACAGAACACTATCCTATAGGTATCTTCATTTAGATTCAGAAAATATTCATTTAGATCATAATATTTTGTATTGTTTATATAGTCATATTTTTGTTGTTATAGATGTTATAGTAGTAATAACGTGGGTTGGAAAGAAGGAAAGAAGATGGTCAGATGAATCTTCTTATCAGATTCCAAGGATAAAATCAAGTGTTCAGTTTACTATCCGAGACAGAGAGTAAGTGAAATCTAATTATTTGATAGAATTAACAAACTGGAATACATTTCTAAATAAATATTCCTATATGACATGTTTAAGGGGTTAGAGTGTTTGGCATATGGTGAATTGGCTGACTTCATATCCTCAAGTTTTACAAGTGCTAATGATTGTCACATTTCATGTATGTTTCCGTGTCCAAAAATTCTGCAGTGAGTTTATCTTGTTAATAATTGTCTAGTTTCTGTTATATCACACACCTTACTAACAACCAGAAACTCTTTCAACTATAGGTCATACATGGCTAACAGCAGAAGAAGGCCTTTCCAATATAGAGGTTGAAGATTATAGTTTCCCAGAACTCTACTCATTTATGAACGTGTAAGATAAATGTAAAACTTAGTTAGTTGTAAAACATTTCCTAAGTAATCTGTATTTTCGGATTACAGTTTGAAGATTATAGTTTCAGATTTGATGTTGAAGATTATAGTTTCAGATTATAGGACAATAAACTGTACTGAGTTTGATGTTGATTATAGTTTCAGATTATAGGACAGAAAACTCAGATTAGAGTTTCAGAAGTGAGGTTAAAGATTATAGTTTCAGAAGTGAGGTTGACGATTCTAGTTTCAGATTATAGGATAGAAAATTGTACTCATTTTGATGTTGATTTGAGTTTGAATATTATAGTTTTAGATTTGATGTTGTTTACTAATTTTGTAAACCTTTAAATGTTTTACAGGTACCCATATCCTTTACCAGAAAGTTACGACAATGAACACAATATTGGATTTAAGCCATTCTAAGACATGATTGTCTTTGTTTTCCGAGTTTAAATCTTGCTTCATCTTATCTTGTTCATTGTCTCGGATATTCGGATATTTTGGTTGTGGTTGTTGTTGGTCGTGAACTCAAAACTCATTTCGGATATTGTTGTTATTTTAAGTAATTATGTTTTCAAGCAAAAAAATTATAATTCTGTTTTCAAGTCATTCATTTTTTAATATATCTTATCTAAATCTTAATGAAATGTTAAGCAAAGTAGACATGAAAACATGAATGATTGCGGTCTGGATTTTACCTTAAGATCTTGTATTCTTTTCCATTATAGATCAACCAGAATGACCACTCTAAGCATCTGTTTGGTCTGGTTGTCGTAGCCGTGAATCCGTGCCTCTTCTCCGACAACAACAAATTGGCCGAACAACAAAAGAACAATAGAATTTCAAAAATAAAACAAAATCATATCAAATATTTGTCCAGATTGATCTATGAACCCACGATTACGGGCTAGATTTTACCTCTACAGATTGATATATGAAACCACGATTGAAAGCCGATCTCACTTCCTAACTCTTAAAATTTTGAGATAGGAAATTAGGTTATGTGTAGGTAAAAAGTCTGGATGCGTGAGACAACAAATATCTCAGGTTTAGCCACTAAGTTACGACTACTAAACACAAAAACATAAAAATTTGGGTTGAGGCCCAAACCAATTTCGCAAAAACAGAACCTAATTTCCCACAAAGCCCGTGAACCTAACTACGGAACCCTAAGTCAAGTGTTTTGTTCTTCCCCTTCGTCTTCGATTCCTCTTCCATTCCTCTCCTTCGATTCCCCTTTTGCTATAAACTTCTTCTATTCTGATTCGATTCCACTTCTTCGACTCCTCTTCTTTGATTCCTCTTCTCCATATATCAGAGAAGATCACACGATGCCTAGAGAGAAGGGCCGTAACGGACGGAAGAGAAAAATCGTTCCCAACGTTTCTTAGAGAGTCGGAGGGTCAAATCGCTCCGCCTCTTCATCGCGAACACCCAACCATCTACCGCAGCAGTACAATTTCACGCCGGCACCACCTTAACTCCATGTCCACGATAAACCGACAACGTCAGCACCAAATGTCCGGAGCTTTCTACAGTCTCTACAACTTTTCGAGAACTCCATGCCTCAACACCGTGGACAAGAACTCCCTGCGACTGCTTCGGCTCCACTGGAGGACGCTACTGGGTCACCACTTCGTGACTCTCATGGTCAGAGTCATCCTTCTTCTCAAGGACACAGCTGCCAAGATGAAACTGCTTCAGTGTTGTCCACTACAAGAAAACACAGTTTTTGTGACTACCATTTGCGACTACTTTTTTAGTCGCAAATTTTAGTGACTCTTTTGCGACTAATAAGCGACTACTTAGCTCGCATAGGCATAACAGTCGCACTTTTACGACAATACTTAATCGTAGGTAATCTGTCGCAAATTAGCGACTGATATCCGACTAGTATTCGACTATATTAATTTAGTCGCAAAATAGTCTGAAATTGAGACGAATTAGCGACTGTTTTTTTAGTCGGGAAATATAGTCGCAAATATAGTCTTAAATTTGCGACTGGTAGTTTAGTCTGGAAATATAGTCGCTAATTTGCCACTGATTTGCAACTTAAATTTATAGTCTCAAATTTGCAACTGATTTGCAGAGTAGTCGGTAAATAAGTAGGTAAAAACGTGGAAAATGTTGATGTTAGTTGGTACACCTACCATTTGCGACTACTTACAATAGTCCCAAAATAGTCAGAAAAATGTGGCAAAATAGTGGTAAATTTGCGACTACTTTTTAGGAGTCCTAAATTAGTCACAAATGTTTTGCATATAAAACTTGTCGCTCTCTCCCCCATTAACACACAAATCATTTCTCTCAACAAAAAAAAAGAAACGAATCCAAAAAAAAAATGTGGAATTCATCACGAGAGTGGATGTATAATAGGATCGATCCACACACAAATCATATCTCCAGTGAATTCTTGGCGGGGGTTGAGCAGTTCATGAATTTTGCTAATAGCAGTGGAGGTAGGTTTCACTGTCCTTGTTTAAAATGTCAAAATTCCAAATTTTTGCACAGAAGTACAATTTCGAAGCATTTGCATAGTAGAGGATTTATTCCCGGATATTATGTATGGTCTGAACATGGTGAAGATTATGATGTGGATGGTGGAAATCATCTAGCATTTCCTCGCTAATGGGTCGAGTTTCCCAACCCTCACGTTCTGAAGCCAGAGTCCGCTTCGCGGCCGCGATCCCTGATATATCATGGTTTTTATCCCTTTTAAGCCATGATATAAGTCCGTTTTATAGAGTATTTCCACTATTTTGTAGTGTTTTAGATTCTTTTACAGATTTTAGCACGTTTGGAGCATAATTGGGGATATTGGATCTTTCTGGAGCATTTTGGATCAAAGTTGAAGTTCGTGTAGCTGAGTACCCGATTCGAAGCCTCAGTGTCGATCGATACTGACTAGTATCGGTCGATACTCACTGCAGCAAGACACGAGTCGCAACTTATGAAGAGTTGAAGAATTACAAAATTGCCCAGAAGACTTTATTATTTACATGAAGCCCCAAAACGTGATTTATGTTATTTATTAGGATTTTACAGCCGCTTTGACGGCTATGCTTTATTTTACTTTGGTTTTGTGAGAGAGCTTTTAAAGAGAGACAAGTCTGAAACTCTGTTCGTCAGAGAGAAGATTTTGAACCCTCTTGTTACTCTTTCAATTTATTTATTTGATGATTTATTCAAACATGTTTACTGCTTCAATTTCCATGTCTGAGTAGATCTCTTGTTAGGTTTAGGGGTTCTCATAAAGGATTTATTTGAATGCTAGGTTGATTAGTTGTTAGGGTTCACAATCTGAATTCGTTATTCACCATAGGTTGTTTTCAAAACTAATTCTAGATTGATCACCTAGAACTTAGATCTTAGGATAATTGATTAGGCACAAGAGTGCGATTAATTACCTGATATAACCTAGGGTGAGCAAAATAACTATTCGCAAAGAGATTTGGTTTAGTTGTTTTGTGAACAAATCAAACTTGAACTAAAAGCTGGTTTAGACTTTAGGATTCGCAAAGAGATTTGAAATTCTAGGATTTAGGCTTAGATAATTCTCGCAACGAGAGTTGGTTAATTATATCTTAGAGATTTGAGTTCAAGAACCGTGCGCAACCTGAACCCTATTTAATTAGTTTGTCTGCATTCATTGATTTCCTGAGAAATACCCTGAACCTATCTTTTTCTAATCGAACTTACAACCAGTTTAATTTACGTTTTGCTTTCAATATCATTGATCACTTAGCTTAATTCTCATCTATATAATCTATTATCTTTAGTACTTTGAGGGTATTAATTTGAGCTTATCCAATTTGGCGCCGTTGCCAGGGACTCAATTCGTCATTAGATTTTAGTTTGAGAATTTTGACTAAGTTTGTCGGTTTCGATCGATACTACTCAGTGTCTATTGATACTCGTCGTTTTCTTTTGTTGATATCGATCGACACAACCCAGTGTCGGTCGATACTCGTCGTGTTTTTTTTTGTTACTTACCTATTCGTGAAACCAGAAGGAACAAGAGCACTCAGCTAGTTGAACTATCATTGGAGCAGCTATCACTTGTGGAACGCACAAACAGAAGAGCAAATAGGCCACCAGAGATGAACAAAATCCAGTGGTTTTGGTTCGAGATGAAGCTGGTGCTTACAGAGACCAAGAAGGTCAATTGTGCAATGCGCGAGGGCAACGATTGGATGGAGAAGGGAACATCATTCCACCTGCTCATGTTGTTGAGGAGATTGTCGCTGGGAACGCGAACACAAGGAACGTTGTGGTTAATCGTGGTAGAACGATTGGTGAGTACAATAGGCTTGATCAGTTTTATGCAAATCGATCAGCGATTCGTCCTCCTGCTTTTCAGAGGAATGATTTTGAGCTGAAACCTGCATACTACACTCTTGTGGGTCAGCACCCTTTTCATGGTCTTTCCAATGAACATCCCATGGACCATATTGAGAGGTTTGAGGATTTGGTCACTAGCATCAAGAGCAATGGAGTGTCCTATGATTACCTCTTCTGTAAGCTCTTCCCATACTCTCTTGGTGGGGATGCAGCTTACTGGCTGAAACAGTTACCTCCTGGTTCGCTAACTACATGGGATGAGACGAAGAGAGCATTCCTGAATAATTTCTATGATGATACGAGATCCGAAGAGCTCAGGAACAAGATTTCTCAATTTTCTCAGGGTCTGACAGAAGCATTCAAAGCTGCTTGGATTAGATTCAGATCATACAAGAGAAATTGTCGACACCACGGGTTCACTAACGTTCAGCTGCTGGGTATATTTTTCAGAGGGATTGATTGGAGGTACCATATGGCTCTAGATGCTGCGAGCAATGGAAATTTCTACACGAGGTATCCCGACGATGCGTATGTGCTCATTGAGAACTTTGCGTCTAGCAATAGCGCCAAGAGTGCCGATCTCGAGCGGAAAAGGCTGCACGGAGGTGTTGATGGATCGCAGATTGCTAAAGTGCATGCGAAGCTGGATTCGGTGTATAATTTGTTGATAAGCAAGCAGCAGAAGGTTATTCATCTTGATGAAGTGGAATATGTTAACTACATTGATGGAGTTGGATTTCAAGATCAAAGGTATCAATGCCCACCCACACCACACCAAACTTCTGAGAGTAAGATTGAGGTTATGCTTGAACAGCTGGTTCAAGGGCAGGAGAAGATAACGGTGAATTTCAACGGGAGGTTGGATGCCTTGTACACTGATCTGAATGGCAAAATCGAGACTCTCATTATTCATCAGAAGAATATGGATACTCAAGTAGCCCAGAATGCAGCAACTGTCAAGGGACTGATGGATCATTCAAAGAACGAATACGTCACTGCTATCTCCTCGAGGAGTGGAAAAGAGGTACACCCAGGAGTGCAAAAGAGCTCAACTGCAGAGATTTTCGTCCATCATACCGAGGATGACGATGAGATTTCGAACACCACTCATGTGTCGACCGATACTCCCTTATATCGATCGACACACGTCCAAAGTTCTGCCAGGGACGATTCCAGAGCGAAAGCATCGATCGACACCACCCATGTGTCGGTCGATACCAGTTCAGTTGTTGAAACGAAACCCGAGTTGAGTGCAGAAAGGGTTTACAAACCTAAGGCGTCATACCCCATGCCACCCAGACACCTCAGAGACCCCATTTCTCCAAAGCACTTGCTTGGCTTTGAGAAGATGTACGAAAGATTCCCCACACACTGACTTTTGAAAAGGCTCAAGAGTACCGCCCTCTGTTGAGTCACTTCCGAGATTGCAGAGAAACTATGGAAGAGATCGAAGTACTCGTTATCAAGGCAAGAAGCAAGTCACTACCGCTGAGGCAGTTGACCAAGAGGGAAGACCCAGGAATATTCTCAGTTCCATGCTCTATCTCTGGAGTTGAATTCAAAGCGTCTCTCGTTGACTCGGGGGCTAGCGTCAATGTCATGTCAAGGGAAATTGTAGAGAGATTAGGAGCTGAAATTCGATCTCCCAAGACATCTATCATATTCGCGAACTGTTCCACCTCACTTCCATATGGTACAATCCATGATTTGCTGGTTAACGTAGGAGATTGCCTGGTTCCTGCTGATTTTCAGGTTGTGGAGATGAATGCAAAATCTATTACGCAGTTGATTTTTGGAAGACCGTTTATGGCTACGGTTGGTGCCATTATGGACACACCCAGCAAGAGAATCTCGTTCTCGTACATTGACAAGGAGGTGTACTACAAAGCCATTCCTACTAGAGGAACTCCATACATATCTCTTGCATCACCATTGTTACAGGAGAGAAGTTGGTAGTTGATCTTTTGGAAGAGCCTCCTGACGAACCAACTATCATAAACCTTCTAGATAGTCCTTCTGTCATCACCAAGAAAGACGTCAAAACATCGAAGGCAAAGAAGAAGGTGAAGAGCAAAGGAGTGCAAGGAACCTCAAAACCATTCTCTAAGGCTAGAGTCATTCTTACTTCGAGCTGAAAGAGAAAGGAAAACAGGTTATATAGAGCACGTTGAGTAGAACTCTGAGTTTGCAAGTATCTAGTTGTAGAACTTTGATATGCTCAATTTAATACCCTAACAGTACTAAAGCAGTAGTCGTAGTCTACCTAGGGTTCGAACACAAGGACTCACAGAAATCACACAATAAATTAAATAGGATCAAGCTAAGCTAAGCAGTTCAGTTTAAAACAGGAAAACAGAAAATATTAAACGAGTTGTATTCGATGGGAAAGAGATAGGTTCAGAGTTATTTCTCAGGAAATCAATGAATGCAAAATAAACTAACTAATCAGGGTTCAGGTTAAGCACGGTTCTCGAACTCAAATCACTAAAGTATAATTAACCAACTGTCGTTGCGAAAACTATCTAAATCTAAACTTCAGAATCCCAAATTTCTTTGCAAATCCCTAAGAATAAATCAGCCTTAATTTCAGGTTTGATATGTTCACAAATCAATTAAACCAAATTTCTTGGCGAATAATCAATTTTCTCACCCTAAGTTCTATCAGGTAATTAATCGCACTGTCGTGCCTAATCAATTATCCTAAGATCTAAGTTCCAGGTGATCAATCTAGAATTAGCTTTGAGAACAACCTAAGGTGAAGAACAAATTCAGATTATGAACCTTAAATAACTAATCAACCTAGCATTCAAAGAAATCCCTTATGAGAATCCCCAAACCTAACAAGAGATCTACTCAGACATGAAGATTAAATCAATAGACATGTTTGAATAAATACTCTATATAAAATCAGAAAGAGAAACAAAGGTTTTGAGATCTGATCTCGGACGAAGGGAAATCAGACTTGTATCTCTCACCAAAATCTCTCTTAAACTAAAGAAAATAAAGCATAGCCTAAACAGATGGCTGTATAATCCTATTTATAACCTAAATCACGACTTGGGGTCTTCTTGTAATTATTAAAGACTTCTGGGTACTTTTGTAATTCTTCAAGTCTTGGAAAGACTCGCGAGTTGTGTTTGCTGCGCTGGGTATCGATCGATACCAGGGGGTATCGATCGATACCAGGGGGTATCGATCGATACTTGCCGTGAAATCAGATACTCAACAACACGACTTCAGCTTCTGCTCCAAACTGCTCTAGAAAGCTCTAATACTTCAAATAATGCTCCAAACGTGCTAAGACATGTAAAAGACTCTAAAAGACTACAAAATACTATAAAGACTCTATGAAAAGGACTTATATCATGGTCTAAACAGGGTAAGAACCATTATATATCAACTCCCCCAGACTTAGCCTTTTGCTTGCCCTCAAGAAAATAGAAGACTAAACAGAGAAAGATGTTTGAAAACGCGGAGACTCACCTGTTCATGAACCATCGAAATGACCCTTTTCCCAAGTACCCAAATGTCACCTGATCAGCTTTTGATCTAACCACCATGTACTTCTCTGTAGACATTCGCAGCTTTTCCAGACTCCACACAAAATCCCACAACATTGTTCAAGTAAAGCCCTCATCGCCAGTTTCATCACTGCAGCTAATATTCAAGAACCTTCTAGACTCTTTACCAGACAATATCATGACAA
>PKML01054979.1:34778-60986 GCA_002933935.1 Eutrema yunnanense
ATGGGGTATCGATCGATGCTTAGGCGATTTCGAGTTGCTCCTTGTTCATCCTGACACAAACTCAAAACAGACGAAAATAAAAACCAAAAATGACTCAAAGACAGACTCACGAGTGGGTTGCCTCCCACCAAGCGCTCGTTTAACGTCAATAGCTTGACTGTAACGCCATTCAGGCTGTTGGTACATCATCCAAAGGCATTATCTGCCCTGTTGGAATCTCGGCTTTCGCCCAATAGTGTTTCACTCTCTGTCCATTGACAGTGAACTCATCTCCTGCTGGGCTGATCAGTACGACAACTCCATGTGGTCTGACCTCCTTGATGGTGAAGGGACATGACCAACGAGAACGCAGTTTACCAGGAAACAATTGTAAACGAGAGTTATACAGAAGTACCTGGTCATTTGGCTCGATGTGTCTAGAGATGATCTTCTTATCATGATAAGCTTTTGTTCTCTCCTTGTACAACCTTGAGTTCTCATAGGCGTGATGCCTAATCTCATCCAGCTCGTTCAGCTGAATCAACCTCCTTTCTGCAGCAGGCTTGATGTCAAAGTTCAGCAACTTCGTCGCCCATGCTGCCTTGTGCCCAATCTCCACTGGAAGGTGACATGCTTTCCCATACAGCATGTGAAATGGTGTAGTACCCAGCGGTGTCTTGAAAGCGGTCCTGTAAGCCCATAGTGCATCTTCCAGCTTTGTAGACCAATCCTTCCTTGAAGCACCCACTGTCTTTTCCAGAATCTCCTTGATTTGCATGTTGGAGACTTCGACTTGCCCACTGGTTTGAGGGTGGTACGGAGTAGCCACTCGATGGTTTACACCATACTTCTTTAGCAACCTCTCGAGAATCCTGTTGATAAAGTGAGAGCCACCATCACTTATCACAATTCGAGGCACTCCAAAGCGAGGAAAAATGATGGTCTTAAACAGCTTAAGAACCACCGCAGAGTCATTGTGCTCACTAGATATCGCTTCGACCCATTTGGACACATAGTCCACAGCAACCAGGATGTATCTTTTCTTCTGTGATGGTGGAAAGGGACCCATAAAGTCGATGCCCCAGCAATCAAAAACTTCAACCTCAAGGATGAAATTTTGTGGCATCTCATGTCTCTTACTGATCTTCCCCTTCCTCTGACAAGCATCACACTGTGAAACGAATGTGTGAGCATCCTTAAACATGGTAGGCCACCAGAAGCCTGCTTGTAGAACCTTGGATACCGTCTTAAAGTGAGCGAAGTGACCAGCATACTCAGACCCATGGCAATGAAAAAGAATAGCTGACATTTCAGACTCTGCAACGCATCTTCCGTAGACACCATCTGAGCAATGCTTGTATAGGTAAGGCTCATCCCAGAAGAATCTCCTTATATCGCGCATAAACTTCTTCCTTGCATATTTTGTGGGATACTTTGGCTCAGTCTCTATAGCAAGGTAGTTGGCGATGTTTGCGTACCATGGACGTGCAGCACTAGAGTCAGCAACTAGACAGACATCATAGCAGTTCAACTGCTCTTCGGACAAAACAGATTCAGGTCGCGACGGGTATCGATCGATACTAGGTGAGTATCGATCGATACCGAAAGTCTGAATTCGTGAAAATTGCAGATTTTCGGGATAAAGGTCTTGAAGGATCGTTTCAATGAGGTAAACACCTTCCTCTGGCAAACAATCATCAATAGGGATGAACTCATCAACCTTTAGTCGCGATAAGTGGTCAGCAACGCCATTCTCAACTCCTTTCTTGTCCTTGATCTCGATGTCGAAACCTTGGAGCAAAAGAACCCATCGGCATAGACGAGGCTTGAGATCCTTGTTCTTCATCAAGTATTTGAGAGCAGCATGGTCTGTGTGGACAATGACCCTGCTCCCAATCAAGTAGGACCGAAATTTCTCAAAAGAGAAAACCACTGCCAGCAACTCCTTCTCAGTGGTGCTGTAATTTCGCTGAGCATCATCCAACGTCCTGCTGGCATAATAGATAGCATGGAGTTTCTTGTCTTTCCTCTGACCCAACACAGCTCCAACAGCAAAGTCACTGGCATCACACATAACCTCAAAAGGCAAGCTTCAATCAGGTGGTTGGACTACAGGAGCACTCACCAATGCCTTCTTGATTTCCTCGAAGGCTACAAGGCAATCAGATGTGAAATCAAACTGGACTTCCTTACATAACAGGGCTGTGAGTGGACGTGCAAGCTTAGAGAAATCTTTGATGAACCTCCTGTAGAACCCAGCATGACCAAGGAAGCTTCGTATCTCAGGAACAGATCGTGGTGGTTGCAAGCTTGTCATGACCTGAATTTTAGCCTTGTCGACTTCGATTCCTGCCTTAGAAACCTTATGCCCAAGAACAATGCCATCTTGTACCATGAAGTGGCATTTCTCCCAATTAAGAACCAAGTGCTTCTCCTCCCATCGCTGAAGCACTTTGCTCAAGTTATCCAGACAGCCCTTGAATGACGATCCATACACAGAAAAATCATCCATGAAGACCTCCATGAACTCCTCATTCATATCTGTGAAAATCGACATCATGCAACGCTGAAAGGTCGCTGGAGCGTTACATAACCCAATTGGCATTCTTCTGTAGGCGAATGTGCCATAGGGGCATGTGAAGGTCGTCTTTCCTTGGTCCTCTGGATGTATAGGAATTTGGAAAAAGCCTGAGTACCCATCAAGGAAACAGTAGTATGGGTGACTCGCTAACCTCTCCAGCATCTGGTCATTGAATGGCAAAGGGAAGTGATCCTTCCTTGTGGCTGCATTCAGCTTCCTGTAGTCAATGCACATCCTGTGACCAGTGATTGTCCTTGTAGGGATCAGCTCGTCCTTCTCGTTCTTCACCACATTTATGCCTCTTTTCTTAGGCACAACGTGAACTGGACTAACCCAAGAACTATCTGAGATGGCATAGATAATTCCTGCTTCCAACAGCTTCATCACCTCCTTCCTGACCACTTCCTTCAGGTTCGGATTCAGTTTCCTCTGACACTCAATCGAAGACTTTGACTCGTCCTCCAGGTGAATCCGATGCATGCACAAGTCTGTTGATATACCTGAAATGTCAGCAAGAGAATAGCCAAGAGCTTTGCGATACTTGCGCAGCAGTAAAGCAACCTCTGTGGTATTCAAAGAAGCATTAACGATAACTGGGTATGTGGAATTAGGACCAAGAAAATTATACCTCAGATTCGCTGGAAGTGGTTTTAGTTCCACCTTAGCAGCCTTCTCTATACTCCAATCTCCAAGCCCAGCAGCTTGCTTAGAACTATCGACCAACTCTCTTTCTGGCCGTAGGGTATCGATCGATACCCAGGTGGTATCGATCGATATCTTCAAGTATACAGCAGATTCGTCACATGAACGGACTTCTGAAGTGGCTGAACAGACCAATGCTCTCTCCAGTGGATCTTCAGGATGCATCTCCAGGAAGTACTCTTCAGCTATGTCACTGAAGGTGTCCACATGGAATGTCTGCCCATCGATGGTTGGCCTTTTCATCAATTTTTCCATGTTGAAGGACATCACCAAGTCACCGATGTTGAGAGCAATATGTCCATTCTTGCAGTCAATTAAGGCTCCAGCAGTTGCAAGGAATGGTCTGCCCAGGATAAGAGGATCCTTAGGCTCAGCATCGTACTTCAGGACGATGAAATCTGTTGGGATCAAGCAATTCCCAATCACGACTGGGACATCTTCAAGTAGTCCCTCTGGAAGTCGCACTGAGCGATCAGCAAGTACCAGCGAAATCCTTGTAGATAGGAAATCTGTCATCCCCATTCGCTTGGCAACTGAGTGTGGCATAAGGTTCACACTCGACCCAATATCACAGAGAGCTCGCTCAAATCTGTCTGAGTAGATAGTGCAGTCCAAAACAAAGCTCCCTGGGTCTGGTAGCTTCTTAGGAATCTTGTTGAGCAGCATCGCACTGCACTCAGCTGTGATCAACATGACACCCTCCTCTATGTTCACGTTGCTAGAGACCATCTTCTTCACATATCTCCTGAAAGCTGGACATGTCTTGATAGCATCAACAAAAGGAAGCTCCACAACCAACTTATCCAGCATGGCCTTGCATCTGGCATCTTCCCATTCCTTCCTTGTCAGCTTAGGAAGTATAGGAAAAGGTGCATTGGGTGTATACACCCTTTCCTTGACAATCTCGGGCTACTTCTCTGGTTGTGTCTCAGCATCGATCGATACTTGAGGGGTATCGATCGATACAGGGGTTTTAGGATTCACTCAAGTGGATGTCTGGACTGGTGTCGATCGACACAGACCAGTATCGATCGATACATGTGGATTTTCAGAATCCCAATCGTCATCTCCAGCAAGATCGACGAGATTTCCAGTATTTTGGCTGTTCTTTACTCCGTAAACACCTCTTTTCCACTCCTCAAAGTGATGGCGTTAATGTGTGCCCTTGGATTCTCAGTTTTCCCAGGAAGGAAACCTTCCTGCCTCTTTATAGCTGCAGCTGTTTGAGCCACCTGAGTTTCCAGCTTCTTATGGGAAAGATTTATGGCTTCGATTTTCCCATTCAGATCGATGTACAGAGAATCAAACTTCCCGTTGAAATCCACTTGTAACTTCTGTTGTCCCAGAAGAATCTGTTCCATCATGGATTCCATCTTGTTATCTGTGGATTTGGGAGATGCTGGTTGGTACGAAGAGTTCCCATAGTTGCGAGTGAAATCGCTGCTCTGAAGTGGTTTCTGAGTGAATTGCTTCGCTCCGAAACCAGATTGGTTCCCCTCTAACTTGTACCCACCTTGCTGATTGTTGTTGTTGAAAAGGAACTCATTGGGCACTCTATTGTACTTCATGCTAGTGACCAAGTCCTCGAACCTTTCGATGTGATCCATGGGATGCTCATAAGGTAGACCATGGAATGGGTTCTGACTTACGAGAGTGTAATATGCAGGCTTCAGCTCGAAGTCATTCCTCTGAAAAGTCGGTATGCGAATCGCAGCTCGATTGGCAAAGAACTGATCAGGCATGTTGTGCTCGCCAAGTGTTCTAGCTCGATCACCTGCAGCATTCCCAACGTTGGCGCGCCCAGCTGGCGCGACAATCTCAACTACAGCAGCAGGGGCAACGACGTTTCCAGCCTCATCAAGTCGCTGCCCTCCTTCATTGCACACATGACCCTGTTGGTCTTTCAAGACACCAGCTTCATCAAGTCTTAAAACTACTGGGTTGTTCATCTTTGATGTCTGCTTTGTCTTTCTGTTTGTGCGTTCTAAACATGCTAGTTTCTCTAACGAAAGATTGACCAGCGGAGTGCTTTTGTTTCACGATTAGGCATGCACCTGAAACACCAAGATCAAGAACGTTAGTAACCAAAGACACGATGAGTATCGATCGATACTAAATGGTATCGATCGATATCAACAAGAAAATCGCCTCGGTATCGACCGATACTAGGTAGTATCGATCGATACTGACGGGCTTAGTCGAAACTCGACAGCTACAATTTAATGGTGAAATTGAATCCCCGGCAACGGCGCCAAAATTGATATGCTCAATTTAATACCCTAACAGTACTAAAGCAGTAGTCGTAGTCTAGCTAGGGGTCGAACACAAGGACTCACAGAAATCACACAATAAATTAAATAGGATCGAGCTAAGTTAAGCAGTTCAGTTTAAAACAGGAAAACAGAAAATAGTAAATGAGTTGTATTCGATGGGAAAGAGATAGGTTCAAGGATATTTCTCAGGAAATCAATGAATGCAAAATAAACTAACTAATCAGGGTTCAGGTTAAGCACGGTTCTCGAACTCAAATCACTAAAGTATAATTAACCAACTGTCGTTGCGAAAACTATCTAAATCTAAACTTCATAATCCCAAATTTCTTTGCAAATCCCTAAGAATAAATCAGCCTTAATTTCAGGTTTGATATGTTCACAAATCAATTAAACCAACTTTCTTTGCGAATAATCAATTTGCTCACCCTAAGTTCTATCAGGTAATTAATCGCACTGTCGTGCCTAATCAATTATCCTAAGATCTAAGTTCCAGGTGATCAATCTAGAATTAGCTTTGAGAACAACCTAAGGTGAAGAACAAATTCAGATTATGAACCCTAAATAACTAATCAACCTAGCATTCAAAGAAATCCCTTATGAGAATCCCCAAACCTAACAAGAGATCTACTCAGACATGAAGATTAAATTAATAGACATGTTTGAATAAATACTCTATATAAAATCAGAAAGAGAAACAAAGGTTTTGAGATCTGATCTCGGACGAAGGGAAATCAGACTTGTATCTCTCACCAAAATCTCTCTTAAACTAAAGCAAAATAAAGCATAGCCTAAACAGATTGCTGTAAAATCCTATTTATAACCTAAATCACGACTTGGGGTCTTCTTGTAATTATTAAAGACTTCTGGGCACTTTTGTAATTCTTCAAGTCTTGGAAAGACTCGCGAGTTGTGTTTGCTGCGCTGGGTATCGATCGATACGAGGGGGTATCGATCGATACTTGCCGTGAAATCAGATACTCAGCAACACGACTTCAGCTTCTGCTCCAAACTGCTCCAAAAGGCTCCAATACTTCCAATAATGCTCCAAACGTGCTAAGACCTGTAAAAGACTCTAAAAGACTACAAAATACTATAAAGACTCTATGAAAAGGACTTATATCATGGTCTAAACAGGGTAAAAACCATGATATATCAAACTTGCATGGGAGTGAGTTCTGAACCTCGCTCTAACTGATCACCTGAGCCAAAGTCAAGCTACTGACTTAAAACGAGAGCTTGGTGGGAGGCAACCCACTGGTGAGTTTGTATAAAAGTCTTTTTCTATTTATTTTCGTTTTGTGTTTTGTGTCAGGATAAACAAGGAGCAAACACGAAATCGCATGAGTATCGATCGATATCAGTCGACACCCTACACGAATGTGAAAAGTTCATCGTGTCGACTTAAACCTGGTATCGGTTGATACCAGGCCGTGTGTCGGTCGATACTCGATGTTCCAGTACGCTAACTTCTTGTTTTTCACAATTCCATTTTGTTCTTTTGCTTCCTTTCACCAACCTTAGGCTAGATAACATTGGGGACAGTGTTGTTCAAGTCTGGGGGAGCTAGGCGCTGACATTGTTTTTGTTTTTCTTAGAGTCAGTCGTTTTTGAGTCAAATTATGTTTTATTGAGTAAAAATCTGTTGGAGACTGTGATCTTTTTCTTGAATCTATGGATCTGACCTTGCTTCTAAGTGACCATTGTTACAGAATCAGTTACAGATCGACTAATGAAAAATCCAATGGCTGACCAGTTAACTAGAAAACACTCATGTTTCCAGCAAAGTTCTTTAAAGCCTGAGCCAAACTTTTGCACTTCATTGATGTAATTGATGTCCATAGAGCTTGATTCCTCATTCGTATCTGACAAAGGAACCCACATGTTTAAAGTGATGGTATTTCTCTCCCTGTTACAAGTTAATAAATAAGATGCATTAAAATATGAAATGATTTTCTTCTGAGTAGAGGGTTACGAAAATTTCCAGCGATCCCATTATTCTACTTCAGAGAGAATGATCACACAAAGGTGGAAGCGAGGTTAGGAAAATTTCATGTGATACCATTATTCGCCTACACCTTTGATTACTTTTTAAGGGAAGAACCGGAGATTCGGGTGGCAAACACCATCAATACTCGCGTCTCGAACCTTAATAAGCATATGCGAGAATATAATAAGAAATAAGTATGGGGGGAGAGAAATAATACCAGAAAGTGTGAAATTGGATGGTTCCTTATCAAGATATTGTATGGGAAAGAATCTAGAAGGTTCTTGGTATTAATCACAGCGATGAAACTAACGATGAGGGCTTGATTGAACGATGCTGTGAAATAATGTGTGTAGTCTGGGAAGCTGCGAATGTCTACGGAGAAGTACATGGTTGTTAGATTTGGAACTGGTTAGGTCATATGTGGAGCACTAAAAAAATGGTCATTGCAATGTTTCAAGAACAGGTGAGTCTCTATGTTTTCAAACCTCTTTCTCTGGTTTAGTCTTCTATTTGCTTGAGGGCAAGCAAAGGCTAAGTCTGGGGGAGTTGATATATCATGATTTTTACCCCTTTTAAGCCATGATTTAAGTCCGTTTTATAGAGTTTTTCTACTATTTTGTAGTGTTTTAGAGTCTTTTACAGGTTTTAGTACGTTTGGACCATAATTGGAGATATTGGAGCTTTCTAGAGCATTTTGGATCAAAGTTGAAGTTCGTGTAGTTGAGTACCCGTTTCGAAGCCTCAATGTCGGTCGATAATGACTAGTATCGGTCGATACTCACTGCAGCATGACACGAGTCGCAACTTATGAAGAGTTGAAGAATTGTAAAATTGCCCAGAAGACTTTATTATTTACAAGAAGCCCCAAAACGTGATTTAGGTTATTTATTAGGATGTTACAGCCACTTTGATGGCTATGCTTTATTTTACTTTGTTTTGTGAAAGAGCTTTTGAAGGGAGACAAGTCTGAAACTCTGTTCGTCCGAGAGAAGATTTTGAACCCTCTTGTTACTCTTTCTATTTATTTATTTGATGATTTATTCAAACATGTTTATTGCTTCAATTTCCATGTCTGAGTAGATCTCTTGTTAGGTTTAGGGGTTCTCATAAATGATTTCTTTGAATGCTAGGTTGATTAGTTGTTATGGTTCACAATCTGGATTAGTTCTTCACCATAGTTTGTTTTCAAAGCTAATTCTAGATTGATCACCTAGAACTTAGATCTTAGGATAATTGATTAAGCACGAGAGTGCGATTAATTTCCTGATAGAACATAAGGTGAGCAAAATAACTATTCGCAAAGAGATTTGGTTTAGTTGTTTTGTGAACAAATCAAACTTGAACTAAAAGTTGGTTTAGACTTTAGGATTCGCAACGAGATTTGGAATTCTAGGATTTAGGCTTAGATAATTCTCGCAACGAGAGTTGGTTAATTATATCTTGGAGATTTGAGTTCAAGAACCGTGCGCAACCTGAACCATGTTTAATTAGTTTGTCTGCATTCATTGATTTCCTGAGAAATACCCTGAACCTATCTTTCTCCAATCGAACTTACAACCAGTTTAATTTACGTTTTGCTTTCAATATCATTGATCACTTAGCTTAATTCTCATATATATAGTCTATTGTGTATTTCCGTGAGTCTATGTGGATTCGATCCCTAAGTATTACAACCGACAAAGCCTTAGTACTTTTAGGGTATTAATTTGAGCTTATCAATCCCTTCGTGCGGCTTCCTTCCTCGGATTCTCGCAGTTTGTCGTATCATCATGCACTGATTATTTGTCTCTCTCTGAATTCCATGGGATACCTCTCCTTCAGCTATGAAAACTACAACATGGCAACCGCTGGCTAGTTCATGTTTTGTTCCCTCTAAATCTCTCCCAAGGTGGAGATTGACCTTGTCCTCGACACTGGATAGACGTTTCTGAAGCGTCTTGATCTCACCAGAAAGGTTGGACGACTTGTCCATAAAACCCATAGTTTTCCCAAGAAAGTCATTGTATCTTCCATCCATTTTAAAACGAACGTCCTTGACTGCTTCTACTGTCTGTTTCTGCCCCTCATGGAGAACATGGATAGACGAATAGGCTTCTCTCCCTTGGCTGCCAATCTCCTCCACTCTCCGCTCAACCATGTGTGTCTTAGTCGCAACGATTTCCAGGCCCGCAGCAGTGGTTGAGAGGCTTTCTCTCAAGCTCATGAATCTCCTTTCAAAGTTGTCTTCCATGAGCTTCATGGACTCGTTGACATGATCGATGAAAATTTGATTTTTCTCGATCTCGTGGGCCTGTCGCAGTTGTATCTCCTCCAGTTGTCTCACTTTCTCTTCAAGTTTTTGTACTTGGGTGTAGATAGCATCAAACTTTCCACGAAGATCCCTTTTAATATATTCCAGTTTCGCATCAAGCTTGAACGAGGATTCCTGCTGGTTTTTCAGCAGCGTGTGCATCATATCTTCCAGAGACTCGATGGGGAGGAGGCCGTGAGCTCGAGGGTGTGCATGGGCTCTTGGCTGGTGGCCTAGATGGATGCACCCTTCGTTGCTCCAACTCCGGTCTTCGTAAGAGTAGACCGGGGATGGCTGATTTGTGTAAAAATCTGGCATCGGGGCGTAATTGCCAGCGGGTTCACGCCTCATGGATGATCGTCCCTGAGCTTCCCAACTGAGATGGGATCGACTGCCATTGTTTCTTGAGTAGTAATCCATCTCGATGGGGTTCCTGAAATACATAAGAGTTTGAAGTAAAATGTATTGGTAAATCTTAGACGAAATTTCAAATTCAGAATTGAAGGTAACGCTATTGGTCCCTGACAACGGCGCTGATATGATCCTGGATGAGCAGCTTGAACCAGAGCATGGAGCTAAGAATGAACTTGTTGGAAAGCTAAGGAAAACACTTGAACAAGCTAGTTCGAAGATCGGAGCTAAAGCCAAAAGATTCAAGAAAGTCTTGGGGAAACTATTTCATCAAGTTGGACTCGACGCCGTCACTTGGGCCAGGATGAAGAAGGTGAATTGAAACCTCATTGGCTTTGAACACAGGCCCAAGTAGATCAATAAATGGTTCAAGTGATTTACTTGTGCTCTTTTCCTCCTCTTTGGTTTTGTCCCACTGGGTTTTCCAAAGAAAGGATTTTAACGAGGCAAGTAGATCACTTCCAATAAAACCCGTTTGTTGATCTATGACACAAAGCCCAGCAAGTTAAATCTCGACCAGAATACCAAGGGGCATGGCGTGGAGAGTCTTTTATTTTTATTCAAACTTGTGTTTAATTTATGTGTAATTTTCGAGGCTTATTTAATTGTTGTGCATGCAAGCCTTGTGTTTTTTTTCTTTATATTTCTTGTATTGTCATTTGAGAAAACTATCTAGTCTTTTCATCAAAAACCCCTTAAACTCTAGATCATCTTGTTGGTGAGTCATATCAAACAAAATCCTTTGATGATTTCGGTGAGTCATATCCAAAAGAATCAAAGCGGAATATCAAGGGCTTTTCCGCTCCCCTTGTGAGACCATTCGATCCACATCCCTTGAAGCGATCTGTCGTTTGCAAGGCTTATCAAACCGTTACCCAAACCGTCGAGTGTGCGATCTAGGGGATTCGTAACAAGTGGTATCACAGTACCACTCCACAACCGGGTAATTTCGTTCCTTAATTTTTTTTTTTTTGTTTTGCGATTTTTTTTTGAGTCTTTTCATCTTCTGTTTTCGTTTCTGTCTGTCGATTTGCTAGAATTTTCATAATTAATTGGTCTTTGATAAAAGTGTGAAATCAACTTCTGGTGAATTTAGGACGAGTCTATTATTTGTTAAAATTATTTCTGGGAATTTTGAATTTGTTTTGATATTTTATTCCGTTCGATCAAATTGAACAGTCAGGTTACAGTTCTAGACGAGTTTAGTGGCATTTGAAGGGTTGTTTTTATGATTGTTGTGTGAAATCATTTCTGTTACCCAAGGAACTTGTTACTGGTGTATTTGTGCTTTGTTTCAGGTCTCAATGTCTAATACACATAATGAACAAAGCATGAACCAAGCGAATCAAGCGATGATGGACGATCTTATGGCTAAAGTGTCGACCTTGTTGGATGAGAAACTTGCTGCCCACAAAATTAATACCGCGCAATCAGAACAGGAAGGTTCAAGATCAAGCCAGCACCATTCAGCCACAGAAAATTACTATAGCAACGCCTCACGGTCCCATGATTCAAGGAGAAGAAGAAGGCGTGACCAAGAAGAAAGGCAACCAAAGAATATGGATCCTTTGGCGGGTTTTAAACTCAATATCCCTGCATTTCATGACACTAACAATCCAGAAGAATACTTGGAGTGGGAGAAGAAGATTGAGATAGTGTTCAACTGCCGAGATTACACCCAAGAGATCAAGCTCAAGATCGCACCCACAGAATTCAAAGACTATGCGTTAAGTTGGTGGGATGAACTTGTCACTACTAGGCGACGGGTGGGAGACTTTCCAGTAGAGTCATGGACACAACTAAAGGTACTAATGAGGAAGAGATTCGTACCAAGTCACTATCACCGGGAACTACACTTCAAGCTAAGGAATTTGTCCCAAGGAAACCGAACCGTAGAAGAGTACTACAAAGAAATGGAGACTCTTATGCTAAGAGCGGATATTCAAGAAGATAATGAAGCAACAATGGCGAGGTTTATTGGTGGACTCAATAGAGACATTATAGATAGATTGGAGGTTCATCACTATGTGGAGTTGGAAGAACTACTTCACAAGGCGATCATGTTTGAGAAACAACTAAAAAGGAGAAGTGCTTCTTCTCGATCTTCTTATGGTGCTGGAGCAGCCCCTAAACCGAGCTATCAAGATGATGAGAAGCAGATTATTAAGCCCAAGATTGAGCCAAAACCGTTCACACCTGTTCAAAACTACAAGGGCAAAACCGAAGCTTCAACTTGTACGGGTCGTGATGTAAGGTGTTTTAAGTGTCAAGGCAAGGGACACTTTGCAAAAGAATGTCCAAACCAGAAGATCATGATTCTGTTGGATAATGGCGAGATTGAAGAAGAGGAAGTTCTTGCTTATTCATCCAAGTAACATGAAGAAGTTGCTGTTAAAGGAGATCTTTTGGTGATTCAAAGAGCTTTGAACGTTCACATCAAACTCGACGAGCATGAGCAAAGGAAGAACTTGTTTCACTCAAGATGTCACGTCCAAGGAAAGGTATGCAGCATTACCATAGATGGAGGTAGCTGTACAAATGTTGCAGGTTACACAATGGTCAAGAAGCTCGAGATGACAGTGAAGAAGCATCCCAAACCGTACAATCTTCAATGGCTTAACAACGAGGAGATGAAGGTGAGTAGCCAAGTCTCGGTTCCTATAACCATTGGCAAATACCAAGATGAGATTCTATGTGACGTCCTACCCATGGAAGCAAGCCACATCCTTCTAGGAAGACCATGGTAGTATGATCGAAGAGTTCTTCATGACGGATTCAACAACCGGTATTCGTTCGACTACGAAGGAAAGAAGATCACTTTGGTACCTATGTCACCACATGAAATCTATCAACACCAACTGCTCCTCAAGCACATAGGCAAACAGGTTGTAAGTGACACTCCTAACTCTCAAAACAAAAATACGAAATGCCTCCTAACTCTCAAAAGAAAAATAAGAAATGCCTTTTACTTGATCAAACTCCTTCGAGTTTAACTAACCATGCACCGGAGCATCCAAATCCGAGTGAGAAACTTTTTCTTTTGCAGAGAACTCAGGCTATGATCAAGGAACCAACACTCAAGGATAGATCGATACATAGCTACTGGTCCAACATGAAGGATTTCGACCGATCGATCCTGATAGATTCATGGACACGCCTAAAGACTTGACGTGCACACCCGAAGGACCAACAACGAGGTCAAGGATCCGCAAGCTCATAAAGGACACTCGCGGATCACTTTTGGACGATTGGAGCAAGGAAGAAGAGCCACCACCGAACACCATTTTCAATATGGTCCGTGCTCATCTTGGTGGAAGGAAGATCACTCTCGCTCCTATGACGCCACAAGAGATCCGCCAAGATGAGTTGCAAAGGAAGGAAAAACACGTTTTGAGTGAACTCCCAAACACCAAACATCCAAAAGAGAGCCTGAGAGAAACCAAGCAAAAGGCCTTTGAGAGCAAACCCGTGAGAAATTCAAATTTTCTTGTGAGGAAAGGTGATGTGCGAGATTTGCCACCTAAACTATCTTTGTTTATGATTAAGAAAACTCCTATGAGTTTTACTCACCCCACACCGGTGCTACCGAGTGAAACCAATTCTCTTTTGCAGGGTTTTAAGGACGCAACTTCAGAAGGCAAGCGGTTCGATCGTTTCCATGAAACGCAACTTTTGCCACTACTAAGGGACGAAGCAAACGGACGAATTTCCACTGAGGGAAATGATTTTCATCGACCAAATGGGCCTTTAGAAGAATGTAGTCGAAGCAGAATTCGACTTGGACAAACGGACTTCATACCTCCTTTGAAAAATCAACCCGATGATCCTTTCTTTGTCGATAAGAAACTTAATGATCCAAACGACCAAACCAAGGCTGGGAAAGGTAAGTTCTCTCGGCTAAACACATATTCTAAAGCTAATAGCCGAGGTATTTTGGTCTTTGGTCGAGCAGATTGGAAATTGCTTCTTAGCTTTCAAGCCGTAGCCGAGGATGGCCGAATCAAGCTTAGAGAACGAACGGAAGATAACGGGAACTTGAAATCTGAACACTACGGATGTTCTGGCTTGAATGATTCGAAGCACAACTCACTTCAAGTCCCCACCCAGATCTCGACATGCTTGCAAGGTAAGAACGCCTTGACTTTATGCTTTAAAAATTTAAACTTGGTCTTTTTGCGTGCAGATTATCCGGATTTGAGGGAAAATCATTTTCAACTGGGGGAGGATGATAGATTCATGGACACGCCTAAAGACTTGACGTGCACACTCGAAGGACCAACAACGAGGTCAAGGATCCGCAAGCTCATAAAGGACACTCGCGGATCACTTTTGGACGATTGGAGCAAGGAAGAAGAGCCACCACCGAACACCATTTTCAATATGGTCCGTGCTCATCTTGGTGATTGAGGTTCGGCCCAATGGTATAGGTTTAAGTACTCTTTTTCCTTGACTTGGTTTTGTCCCATTGGGTTTACCAAGTTAAGGTTTTAATGAGGCTTGGGCTTATATCAACCTTTTGGCCCAATCTCCACCATGATGTTACGCACACCATCATCACCATCGTCTTTCACTCACGTTTCCGGTCCAACCGCAAGATTATTTCCAAGGGATTATTTCCGAGGGATTTTCCGAGGGATTATTTCCAAGGGATTTTCCGAGGGATTATTTCCGAGGGATTTTCCGAGGGATTCTTTCCGAGGGATTTTCCGAGGGAAATATTTCCGAGGGATTTTTTCCGCGGAGCTTCCCCGGGGGAATTCTTCATTTCCGCGGAAGACTAGTCAAAGAAGGCCAAGGGTTATTCAACCTGGTTTTTAATTCTTAGTCAAACTCTTTAATTTTAGTCTTTGGTCTTAGTCTTTGTTTTCATTTTCGAGGTATTGTTTTCCTCATAATCTCTTTCATTTTCGAGAATAGTCTCTTTGACTACTTCTCTTATTTTCTCTATAAATACTCTTTGTAATCTCTCATTTCAAATCATCCAACTTTTTATCAAATCTTTTTAGAGAAGTTTCTCTCCTATGTTCCTTTGGAACTTTCGAATTCTTTGGTGGTTAGCCAACGATTTCACTTGATCTTTAGGTGGTTAGCCTCTTGATCGTTTGGTTTATCAAGTGTTCTTCATCACGCTTGATGCAGCCTTCATTCCATTGTCTCGTAGTTTTTGTTTTAAGTCGTATTTGGGGCACAAGGATTTTCGGGATTAACATTTGCCGCCTTGTCATCCTTTTACCACGATTACTATCAGCCTTTGAAGTCACCCCCTCGTTCCAAATCTTCACCGCAAGTCTGGGCCTAAGGAATTTCGAGTTCAACACTCACGCCTTAGCATCTTTCTTCGTGGAGTCCTTTGGAGTCAAGGATCTATCCAAAGTTCTACCGATCTCGAGTGTGCGTTCCTTTGGGAGAATCTATCAGATCCTCCAACAGATCGATCGATCCTTTGGTCTCGGCTACAAGCATATGAATTACTTGGTTCGATTGAGAGAGGAGCTGGATCAACGACTTGTCACTAAGTCTGATCACTACTGGACCATTAGAGGAGACTGGTCGAAACCAAAATCCAGTAGCACACACCGAATCAAGCTGGCCTTTGAAAACTACACCAACGACCAAAGAACATCAAGCGGAGCAAAATAAGCATTCAAACGACCAAACCACTGCTGGTCAGACGCTTTCGATCAGACGCTCCGCGTGCACAACCGAGATCATGAGACTCCCGGAAGTCGGTCTCACACCCTGATACACCCACTTCCTTTCTCCTCGGTCGAACTCGACCCGCCCTCGGTGACAGTCCAGATGCACTCTGAACTTCCCGAGCCAATCCATGCCCAAGGTGACATCGTACAGCTCCACGGAGCAGATAATCAAATCGGCAGGCATGGACTCTCCTGCTACCTGAACATCCACGTCTCGAACCCGACCGTGAATTCTCAGGAGCTTCCCTCCGGCAACCTCCACGAAACCCAAAGTCACACCGGGCTCGCTTCGAAGATTAGCCTTCTCGGCCAACTCCAGGAAAACGAAGCAATGCGATGCTCCCGTGTCAAACCGCACATGACACTCTACACCTCCAACACACAAGGTCCCTGCACATATACATGTGCCAAGAACCTTAACACCTCGACAAGCACGCTTTCCCCCAATCACAGAATTAAACTTAGATGAGTTCTAAGAAAATACTTGTGATCGGCCTGGAACTCGGCTCTCCGGACTCGGCGATGGAGTACACTCGAGGCGCTGATGTCACCTGCCTGACGGGCTGCACCACCGTGGTCTCACTCTGCCGCAACTGGGGACACTGAGGCCTGATGTGACCCGCCTCCTTGCAGTGATAGCACACTCGAGAATCCACACGCGTTCCGCCCTTCTGAGGACAGTTCGCCACTCGGTGATCCATGCTCCCACAACCAAAGCAACCCGGACCACCCCGACTACCTCTCGAAGCGCTCTCCCGCTTCCGCTTCTGTCCCTGCATCGGCTTACCGCCTCTGCTCGGACCGGACTGTTGCTGCACTGATCTCGCCTGAAAGCTCGGTGTAACCGCTACCACCTCGTCTTTCAGACCCTCCTTAAGCAAAGCTGCAGTCTCAACCAACTCATCAACCGTGCAAAAAGCCCTCACCATGCAACGGTTCCTCAAGTCAACCCGAAGACCCATCAAAAATCTCTGCACATGGGCCGACTCACTCTCAACCGCTCGTCTAACATAAGACTCGAGCCGGTTGAACTCCACCTCATACTTGCGTACTGATCGATCCCCCTGAGTCAAACTCGCAAGCCTCGACTATATCCGGTTGAACGCCTCCTGAGGGAAGTACTTGGAGTTAAACTCCTCCACAAAATCCGCCCAAGCCATCGCGGCCTGAACTCTCCGTGATGCCACACCCCTCCACCAGAGATGCGCATCACCCTCCAGATAATGGACCGCAATGTCCACCTGGTATCCCGCGGGACACCTACTCGAGAGGAAATTCCTCTCTACTCTCCTCATCCACGCATCCGCGTCCTCATGATTAGCACCTCCAGAGAAGAACCCCGTGCCAATCCTCTGCATCTGCTCCATCATCCTAAGGTAGGATGGGATTTCCTCAGCAACCGCAGCTGCCACCTGAGGCTGAGCCTCCACAACCGCCGGAAGCACAGGAGCCTGAGCCGGCACCCTCTCTGGTAACCGCTCCAACAACCTCGTCAACAGATCCGCTATGCGATCATCTCGGGCCCGAGCATCACCCGCTGCTACACCCGCAGCACCCGCTGGAACACCAGCCACACTGGCACTCACGCCAGCCACACCCTCAGACCCCACCTGACTCGCATGCGACTCCTCGACCTGCTCCTCTGGTACACGGCCACGACCTCTGCCACGGCCACGACCTCTGCCACGCCCTCTAGCCATCTGCACACGTGCAGAAACACACGCTAAGAGAAACAAAAATCAATCATCACAATAAAGATACTCACCGTGGAATCTCACAAGGCTCGAAGAGGATGATTCTACGACCCCACACAACACCCAATTTATTCTAGAACCACCTAGGCTCCTAGAACCGTATGGGCTCTGATACCACAATTGAAAGGACCCCATTTTTTTTTTTTTGCATATAATTAAACATTAATTATTACACACTAATAATTTAACAATAACAATTAAACAATACAACACAGGTACTACAGCTTACACAAGCTAACGATTTTATAACAATAAAAACAACTGGTATCGATCGATACTCCCCTAGTGTCGATCGATACCCAAACAACAGAAGCAACCCCCGGGTCCTAATCATCCCCTCTTCACTGCCTCGATTCCACGATCACGCCTTATCTTTACCTGCATCGACAAAAGTGATGCATCAACATTTGGCTAACCAAATGCTGAGTGAGATTGATCATCCCAACAACAGGCTACCAATAAGCACAATCAACAATTATCAATTATTAATTAACACAATTAAAACTTTCAGCACAACAAAGCAACTGGTATCGATCGAGACTCCCTTAGTATCGATCGATGCCCCACAACACATGACACCCGACAAGGGTCTGGTATCGATCGATGCCCAAAAACAACACCTGGTATCGATCGATACAACACAACTCGAGTCTATCCACAAGGGACAGGTATCGATCGATACTCACAGGGTATCGATCGATACTCACGAGACCTAAACACAGGAATCGCCCATACAAGCCACCAAATGCATCAATCAAGCTTAACAAAGCACCACACAAGCTTAATTGCTAACCTTTGGTCACAACTCACCTTAATATGATGGATCGAGCTCTAAAACTACTTCCCGAGCTCAAGATCGATCTCCCTTTCACGTCAAAACCCAAGGTGTTCCAACCTCTCCTTCAAGCTTCTCCCAAGCTCAAACCCTCTTGATCTCGCAAGAACTAAGCTTCACCAAGCTTTTCTTTCTCTCTCTCTCTCTCCTTCTCTCTCTTTCTCTCTTTCGCGACCAACCCTCGTCTTAACCTCAAGAGATAGGTTTTTATACTCGAAAGAAGATAAGAGAAGAAGACAACCAGGAGAAAACCCGGCTGGTATCGATCGATACATGCCGATATCGATCGATACCACCCCCGGAACAAACCCAAATTAATTATTTTTCCTCAATAATCAATTCTTCCGGAATGCGGGCGCTACAATGCGAGATCTGAAGAGCTCAGGAACAAGATCTCTCAGTTTTCTCAAGGTCCAACAGAGGGACTCAAGGTCCAACAGAGGGACTCAAGGCTGCTTGGATTCGCTTCAAGTCATATCAGAGAGACTGTCTGCACCATGGGTTCAATCAGGTTCAGCTGCTTGGCACATTCTACAGAGGGATCGACTGGAGGTACCAGATGGCTTTGGATACTGCAAGTAATGGGAATTTTAACACCAGATATCCAGAGGATGCAGTTGTGCTAATTGAGAACTTGGCGTCTAGCAATAGCACCAAGAATACTGACTTTGACAGGAAGAAGCAGGCTGGAAGAATTGATGCATCACAGATTGCTGAAGTTCAAGCAAAGCTGGATTTCTTGATCGGGAAAAATCAGAAAGCGGTTCACTTTGCTGCTGAGGATGATGAAGTGGAGGATTTTAACTATGTTGGTGGTTCTGAATTTCAGGGTCAACAATTTGGGTACAACAACAACCAGAACTTCAGCAACAACACTCGCAATTACGGGAACTCTTCGTATCAGCCCATCCCTCCAAAGTCCACAGACAATAAGATGGAATCCATGCTTGAGCTGATTATTCAGGGACAGCAGAAATTGTAAGTAGATTTCAACGGGAAGCTTGACCATCTGTACACTGATCTGAATGGGAAAATCGAGGCTCTCAATACCAATCATAGGATGCTGGCAACGCAAGTGGCACAGTCTGCTGCAAACGCCAAGGGAAAGACAGTTCATCCACACGACGCACACGTCAATGCCATCATCTCGAATGCAGGAAATTTCGATGAGGAACCTGAAATCGCCAGAGCATCGATCGATACCCCCAAGTGTCGATCGATGCCGGTTACAATTCTGAAACGGGATACTTCAAAAACCCATGTATCGATCGATACCCCATTGGTATCGGTCGATACTGAGGCGATTTCTGAGGAGACACATGATATTTCGACTGAGGTGCCTCAAGTAGTAGCAAAACGATTCAATATCGCCCAATTTTTGGAAGACCAGGAAACCAAGTATCAGGCAGAGAGAGCTAAGGAACGAACAGAGAAAAGAGTTCGCAAACCCAAGAAGGTGAATCCTGTTCCTAAACACCTCAGAGATCATATCTCTCCAAAGCAGCTGCGTGGCTTTGAGAAGAGGGTACGAAGGATTCCCGACGATGTCACTTTTGAAGAAGCTCTAGAGGACTGGCCTCTGCTGAGTCACTTTAAGGATTGCAGAGAAACTGAGGAAGAAATTAAGGCACTCTTCCTTAAGGCCAGAGGTACACCTCCACTGAGACAGCTGACTAAGAGGGAAGACCCAGGGATCTTCTCAGTGCCATGCTCTATCTCTAGAGTTGAATTCAAAGAGTCTCTCGTTGACTCAGGAGCCTGCGTCAATGTCATGTCCAGGGCAATTGCAGAGAGATTGGGAGCTGATATTCAACCTCCAAAGAGACCTATCACGTTCGCGAACGATACCACCTCTCTTCCATATGGGGCGATTGCTGATTTAATGATCACGATAGGAGATTGCCTGGTTCCTACTGATTTTCAGGTTGTAGAGATGAATGCAAAATCTCGTACGCAGTTGATTCTCGGAAGACCGTTCATGGCTACAGTTGGTGCCATTATGGACACACCCAGCAAGCGCATCTCATTCTCATACATTGACAAGGAGGTGTACTACAAGGCCATCCCTAGAGGAACTCCTACACGTACCTCTTGCATCGATGCTGTAATTGGAGCAACGTTGATATCATATCCTTTGGAAGAGCCTCCTGATGAGCCTGCTGTCACAGACGTTTCGGCTGAATCACCCAGCATCCCCAAGGAAGTTGTCAAGAAGGTTAAGGCAACAAAGAAGAAGGCCAAGAGCAAAAAGGTCGAGAATCCCCATGTCACTCTGATCCCTCAGAAGAGTGGTGGGAATTCGATTGAGTATAAGGTCAAGTACAAAGGAGCTTCGAAGCCATTCTCCAAGGCTAGAGTCCTTCTTACTTCTGAGCTGAAAGAGAAAGGACAGGAGTTTGTGCAAGGCATGCTGAGCAGAACTCTGAAGATAGCAATGTCGAGTTGTGGAGTCTGTTTTGGTGCAAGCTCGCACTCTTATCCAGCCTGAAGGGCGTTACAGTCAAGCTATTGACGTTAAGCAAGCGCTTAGTGGGAGGCGACCCACTGGTGAGTCTGTTTTTGATTCGTTTTTGTTTTTATTTTCGTTCGTTTTGTGTTTGTGTCAGGATAAACAAGGAGCAAACTCGAAATCGCATGAATGTCGATCGATACCCTCTAGTATCGATCGATACCCTTCGCGATTCAGAACGGTTCATGTCGATTTAAGTCTGTATCGATCGATACCAGGTTGTGTGTCGATCGATACTTAATGTTCCAGCAAGGTAACTTCTTGTTTTCCCCAATTTTAGTCTGTTATTTTGTTTTATTTCACTGACTCTAGGCTAGATAACACTGGGGACAGTGTTGTTCAAGTCTGGGGGAGGTGTCTGCTGACATTGTATTTGTTTTTCTTAGAGTCATAAAATAAAAATTGTTGTTTTATTGAGTCAAAACTTGTCGGAGATAATGATCATGCGCTTGAGTTGTTGCTTTGATTTTGTTTTTGAGTGCACAGTGTTACAGGATCAGTTCTAGATCGACTAATGAAAAATCCAAGGACTGACCAGTTGACTAGAAAACATCCATGTCTCCAGCAGAGTTCTTCTGAAGCCTGAGCCAAATTTTTGCACTTCATCAATATGGTTAGTGTTTTTAGAGCTTGATTCGTCATTTATATCTGATAAAGGAACCAATGTGTTTAGAGTTATGGTATCTCTCTCCCCTGTTATAAGTTGATAGATAAGAGCATAAAAGATGAAATGATTTTCTTCTGAGTAGAGGGTTAGGAAAATTTCCAGCGATCCCATTATTCTACTTAAGAGGGGATGATCACACAGAGGATTGGAAGCGAGGCTAGGATTTTCCTATGATGCCATTATTCGCCTACATCCTTTGATACATTTAGAGGGAAGAACCAGGAATTTGGTGGCAAACACCATCAATACTCGCGTCTCATACCTTAATATGTATATGCAAAGCTGAAAAGAAAAGAAAGAACATAATAAGAAATAAGTCTGGGGGAGAGAAATTGATACAAAAAGTGTGAAAAAGGGTGGTTCCTTGTCATGATATTGTCTGGTAAAGAGTCTAGAAGGTTCTTGAATATTAGCTGCAGCGATGAAACTGGCGATGAGGGCTTTACTTGAACAATGCTGTGGGATTTTGTGTGGAGTCTGGGAAAGTTGTGAATGTCTACGGAGAAGTACATGGTGGTTAGATCAAAAGCTGGTTAGGTAACATTTGGGTGCTTGGGAAAAGGGTCATTTCGATGGTTCATGAACAGGTGAGTCTCCGCGTTTTCAAATCTCTTTCTCTGTTTAGTCTTCTATTTCCTTGAGGGCAAGCAAAGGCTCAGTCTGGGGGAGTTGATATATCATGGTTTTTACCCTGTTTAAGCCATGATATAAGTCCTTTTTATAGAGTCTTTATAGTATTTTGGAGTCTTTTAGAGTCTTTTACAGGTCTTAGCACATTTGGAGTATTATTGGAGATATTGGAGTTCTATGGAGCATTCTGGAGCGAAAGTGAAGTCTGATGACTAAGTGCCCGATCTGAGCGACAAGCATTGATCGATACCCCCTGGTATCGATCGACACCGGTCGAGAAATCATGGGCCGCGACTTTTTATGAAGTTTTAAGAATTGCAAAAGTGAACAGAGGACTTTGATATTTACAAGAAGACCTCAACTCGTGATTTAGGTTATAAATAGGATTTTACAGCCACTTGTTTAGGCTATGCTTTATTTTGTATTGCTTTGATTACTTTGGTTCTAGAGAGACAAGTCTGAATCTCCCTTCGTCCGAGATCAGATCTCTAAACCTTCTTGATTACTTTATTGATGATTTATTCAAACATGTCTATTGATTCAATTGCCATGTCTGAGTAGATCCACTTTAGGTTTAGGGTTTTCTCATAAAGGATTTCTTTGAATGCTAGGTTAATTATCTGTTTAGGATTCGCTATCTGAATTAGTTCTTCACCATAGGTTGTTCTCAAAGCTAATTCTAGGTAGACGAATCTGGAACTTAGATCTTAGGATAATTGATTAGGCACGAGAGTGCGATTAATTACCTGATAGAACCTAGGTGAGCAAGTTGATTATTCGCAAAGAGATTTGGTTTAATTGATTTGTGAACATATCAAACCTGTTATTAAAGCTGATTTAGACTTTAGGATTCGCAAAGAGATTTGGAATTCCTAGGATTTAGATTTAGATAATTCTCGCAACGACAGTTGGTTAATTATACCTTAGTGATTTGAGTTCAAGAATTGTGCTAAATCTGAATCCTGTTAGTTAGTTTATCTGCATTCATTGATTTTCTGAGAAAAAGTCTGGGCCTATATTTTCCCAATTAATTACATCTGTTTGGCTTAGCTTAAATCTCAACTATACAATATATTGTGCATCTCAGTGAGTCTTTGTGGTTCGACCCCTAGCTATATTACAACTACTGCTTTAGTACTGTTAGGGTATTAATTTGAGCATATCAGTAGGGGTGGCATCGACCTGTCCCACTGGAATCGACCGATACTGGCTCCTTCTTCACGGTTTCGTGCTTTTTTGCCCTCGTGACTCCAATTTCGTCCTTGAACGTTTTTTTGCCTGAGATATCTAAATAGAAGACTAAAAGACTCTAAAAATGACTTCGACTCGATAAAACATTTGAAAGAAACTTTAAAACATACGTTAAAAAGCGGTAAAAACCAACCATATCAAATATATATATATATATATGATATATCTTTTCAATGTCTTTTTGTTGCTTGATTATGTTAATTTTTTATATATCACCTCAGTTGGTTTGATTAGATATGTTTTTGAAACTTTTCTTCATCTTTAGTATTTTTGAATCTATGACAGGTTGTTGATTCACTAAGTTTATGTATACTCATTGCAGATGTATTTCTTAGAATTAAAAATAATGAAAACTTTGTTTAGGTTCCACAAGATTATGTTTGAGATTTTGATCGCATCAAATAAGAGTTCTTCAAGTCGGTTATACAATCACACATTATATGTTTTTTGTTATAAAAAACTGGACCTTCCAATTTTTTCATGTGATCTAGATGCTAATTTTCAATTGTATTTTTAGTAGTATAATTCTCATAATTTGTTCAGTGTTAAAAAAAATAATTCTAATTTTCAAATATTCTTTATTAAGTGAGTTTTCTCTGATCATCTCTAATTTTTCTCATTTTGTTGCATATGATTTTTTTATTAACAACTTATTGTTTCAATGTTATTTTCTTAAATTAGAATTATAATTATGATTATTCAAACAAAAAACATGAACAAACAAATAAGTTTGGCAAACAGAATAATGTGAAAATAAAGAAGATTTTGGTGAATATAGAGCAGTTGTTCATCATGTTCTCTACATAACACATTGAATGTTTCATCATGTTCACGTTCTCTTATCATTTCTATAAACATAGTTAGAAGTGATAAAATAGGTGAATATGATGAACTATTCAATATAAGTGAAAATGACATTATCCCTGTTCACCAAAATCTAATAAAACACCCCACAGGATGCTAACTCCTTATATCAAGGTTTCATTCAGCTGAAAACACGTTTACTGGATAACACCTTGAAACGAGAAATAACAGGTACAAAGGAATGCTAGTGTTCTTATTCATTGAGAAATCCGAAAACTTAAAGTCCTCCTACTCATCATCCAAAAAGTTCCTAAAGACCACTAGATTCTGCCCCTACCCATCCTATTTAATCCAATCAAGGCGCCTGACCACCTTTAGGCTCACTTGTAAGACCTATCGAGATGTGAGTAACACTCAGTGAGATGATCAAGCATATAAATAATCACACAAGCTATATATCGAGATGTGAGTAACACGCATTCAAAATCCTCCATCATGTTTCATGTCCTTTAACCTATGTATGCTCATTCATTACCATTCGATTCAACACCTACCATCACGAAGAAGTATGATTGGTATATTGATTGTCGTGCAAGGATTCACTTTGACCGTCCAGACTCCACTCCAGCTAAAAGCTACATATTTTAAAATATTAAATTTTGATTGATATAGAACTTTTCTAATTGAATTTTGTTTATTTCTTACAAAACAAATTTTTCTTTCAGATGGTCTTATGCTTGAGAGGCTAGACATTTGGGTTAAGCGGTATCTAATATGTGAATATTGACTCGTCCAAGCCAGCTGTAACATTCGTTCCTTGGATGCATATGGAAATCTTTGGGCAAATAAAGGTCAACCCTTTCCAACATAGGACCACAAAGAATCGAAAATTACAACACATGTAACTCGTACAAGCTACCAATAAGTTTCCTCAACTCCACAACCTTGAATGCCTTCTTCAAACATATATTGTTGATTTCAAACCTCCACTCGATCCCAGAAGTTGTCGTTGAGACAGGTCTAGGAACAAACATTTGGAAAGTGAGTGTTTCCAAGTCTGGACAACTATTGATTATACATATTTAGAGTTCATTGGGATTAGGTTTATGATCAATAGTTGTCAAGACTTGGAGACTCTCACTTTCCAAATGGTTGATACTAGGCCTGTCTCAACGAGATCTTTTAAGACCGATCTAGAAACTTATTTTAGGTTAGAAATCAACCGTTGGAGTTTGAGGAAAACGTTGAAGGTTGTGGAGTTCAGGAATTTTAGTGGCAGCGTATGCGAGTTACATGTGTTGCAATTGTTTATTCGGTGTGGTCGTGTGTTGGAACGAATTGACATTTATTTGACCTTAAATGTACAGTTAACACCTTTGATGGGACTGTAGATACCCTTAACAAGATAATGTTGGATATCAACAACGGTGTCGTTTTAATAAAACACACCTATACTTACATAATTTACAGACACATATACTTACACCTCCTTTATCAAATCTGTGTCGATTGGGAGAAGGCACCTTTTCTTTCGGATGTGAAAAACAACGATTGAATCTTCAAGCATCTCTCTGGTAAATATAAAAAGAGGACAACCCAATTGCAGGGAGGGGATTCAGAAAAACAATTCGATTTGTTTCTTCTTCTTTTCTCAAACTATTTCTAAGAAACTCAGAATAGAGTTTGCGAGAATCTCCGTACGGTGTCACTACGGAGATTGATAGTTGTATCCTCAAGAGAGACGTCCATCGAAAGCTACATACACCACAGTAGGGACGAAATTCTGTCTTAGGAGATTGCTCAAGCAAGCCTCTATCATCAACAATACGATTAAAC
>PKML01054979.1:73807-97569 GCA_002933935.1 Eutrema yunnanense
ATGAAATGCTTGAACAAAACCTTTTGTGAGCTTTTCATGCCTAGCCAATGAGAGTTGATGTCTAGGGTGATTAGTGAACTAAGTGGGATTGGAGATTAATGCTTGTTAATCATCTTATCACAAACGATGGTTTGTTCTTGATTTGGTGATTAACAAAGTGATTAGTGCCACGACGGTGGATTAGTCATAATTGTGAATTCCATGTTCTAGGATAGTGTTTAATGCTTCCAAATGATTTATTGTTTGATCGTTATCCATCTCATTGATAGCTTAGTTCATGATCCACATTTCTATCTTTGTTTTCTTTCTTGCATTTGTTTCTTTTCCTATAAACATAAAAACCAAAAACATTTGCTCTAGCTCAAGAAGAATCATGTATTCTTAGTGTTTCAATCTTAGCCTCTTTGGTTCGATATCTTAAATACCACAATGACATGAGTGGGATTTGAGTAATTTTTTTGGGACTTGCAAAAATCCTTGTATCAGCCTCGCAAAGACATACACCTTGTCGAAGATGCGAGAAAAAGCGCCTCGACATTGAAGGACAAACAAGACGAGGCGGAGAGGAGACTTGCCCTCGCATCGGCCAAGATTACAGATCTTGAAGGGGAGAAGATGATTTTGAGGCAGAAGTCGGCCAAGTCTGCGGGCCACACGCTCAATTTAAACGAGGAGAGGATGCTGTTTAAATACGATATAGCTTTGTTGAGGAGGCATCTTACGGCAAATGATGCTCGTCATAATTCTAACGTCAAGAAGGCTAGGAAAGAGGCGAGGCGAGAGTCAGCTCGGAAATTCCAAAATCGGGTTAACAAAATTGGGGCGAGTATAGACCAGCTGAAGGGAGCCATGAATAAGGCGCTTGAACTGGTCGAGGTCAACGGCAATCTAGAGCTCATGGAAATTCTTCGAAAGAATAATCCTCCAACCCTCGAGGCCGAGGCGGAGAAGCTGATCGACTGGAAAGAAGACTTGGTCCGAGCGGATTAGGAGTTTGATAAGATCGCCTCCCGTTTGAAGGAAGTGTTGGTGGTTTCTCCTGTTTCGGAGGACTCGGTGTCTACTCTCCTCGGGAATGATCTGATCGAGCTTGTCGCGACTAGTGTCGGTGTCACCAATCCTGCAGGATCTAACAAGCGTCTATCTGGGATCGGCGACCTTATTATTGAGGATGGTGAAGTAAATCGCCCTGTGAAGTAACCTTTTTGTAATGTGTTTCATTAAATTTGTATTTATTTGTATCGAACCAATGCTTGAGTGGCTTCATCCGGTTTGTAATGAATTGTTGTTTCTTCGATCTCCACGGTGTTATTTTACTTAGGAAATATAATGCAATTTTCCTTTCGTGTTGATTTTATTTAATTTGGACATGCTGATGCATGTCCGAGCCTCATAATAAACGACGTGTTTTGAGATGATCCGTTTAGTACTATGTGTGAGTCGAAACTCCCACAATCGATTTTTGTTAAGGACTTTTAAGGGAACAATAGTTTATGTAAAAAAAATACAAGTAGAGTTCCAAATATGGTTTTTATTGCTGTTTGTAAGCGTTTGAGTACAAGAGTAATGTTGCTAAGAGTTTCTTCTAGGGTTTTTCAATGTCTTTCTACAAGTGATTATGACTACTATTTATACAAGTATGCATTAGCGAGGATCTTGGAAATAAAAGGAATATTTCCTTTTTTATTTCGTGCAGCCCCCGACTAGGGCAATTAATGACCTGGGCCTTTAGTTCGGCCCGCAAGAGTTGACGAGTAACCTGTATCTCGGCCTATAAATATTCCTCTAGGCCCACTTGCAATATGATAGGCTCGGCCTTTCCTTTTGGGGCAAACCAATCCGTCTCGGTATGATCTCGGTTTGGTCGGAAGATATCCTTGTCTTTGACCTCAGCTCGGCTCTGCTCTTCTTGATGAGGTGAGACATCTAAAGCAGACTATCCAGGACTGTCGTACTTCAACTCGGGTCTTTCTTATTTCTTCAGATCGGTATGCCTTGTTGTCTTGAATTGTTAATCTTGAACGTGTGAAATCCGACCCAACAGTTTGCCCCCAGCTCGTCGGATTTAGGAGTCATTATGACGAGGTGAAGTTTTATTGGTATCGAGATTAATTGTCAGATCGTAATTGACCGCTAAAGTTTGCCGTCGAGGCGTGGCGAAGGATTTCTTTGTTGACACTGAGCTGTTTTTTGACTGTGTTGAAGATAGATAATAGAATTTCGACTTTCTCCTTCGCCTCGGTATATCTCGGGATATACATATTTTCTATCGGGTTTATTGTGCTCGTCGACGTTTGTTCACATGTTCATGCATTTTGCCTTAAATACCTCGGGAATCGCAAGCGTTTTGTTTAGTTCCCAAGGTCATGTGCGCCCACGCGCCGAATTGCTTATAAATAGTGAGGTGTCCTCCTCATTCCTTTTACTCGTCGCATTTGTCAAATTTCCAAAAAATAGGTAGCTCTCTCCTCCCTATCCTTTCCTCTCCTTTTGTAAATCTTCTCCTTTTATATATTTTTCCGGTTGGGGTTTTCTTATTCACCGCCACATCGTTTAGTTTGTTTGATACAAAGCGCGGCGAGCCTTTAATTTTGCCAATCTATCATCATATTTTCCGATTCATCTTCATCGATCTGAACCCAATCAAATTTTCCCGAAGTGTGATGTCTGATCCTAACACTTCGAATTGTTCGGTTGATTCGAGAGATTCTTCTGCTCGGCTCGGCTATGACTCCAGGAGTGGTGACGAGATGGACAAGTCTCCCGAGGCGGTTCTCCCTTTGACTATGTTGATAATGGATATTTAGTATCTAATACCAATTACCAAAATACTCTATCGTTATAGCACTTGGGGATCAATCCAAGGAGACACAAGAACAAGACAATAAGAATGCAAGAATTTGCCAAAGCTAAGCGATTGCGGTTTATCTAACAACTTAATGATATTGAAAACCTAAAAAGGAAGCAACTAAGCAACTTAGAAAATTAATTAAAACGAGATGGACAATATGATAAAGGCAAGCCCTTAGATTAGGTTATGGAATTTGGGGAATTCTATGATAAATCTATGATGTCAATACACACAATCAAGCAATTTCTCTTAGCCTAGAACACTTAAACAAGATTAATCCACTATCATGGTCTTAATAACTTTGCTAATTAACTTATCAAGATCAAATTATCATTTGTTAAAATTTAATTATCAAGCATTAGTTATAAGTTCTATTAGCCATAATACTTCTTAAACAACTATTCTCATAGGTTAAGTAAACAAAATCTCTTATCTAGTTTTTTGGGGAATTTCATCGAACACATTGTGTGCATGAAATTCCTTATGATATATATTAACTTTCTCAAGCCTAATCTAGCATTATGAACACTAAATAAGAGAGGAAAGAAATAATCTAAGCCCTAGACATCATTGATTAACCACGAAATCCCATGATTACAGATTAGAAAGATCAAAGATTAAAAGAGATTAGATTGCATAAATAAAAGGGAGATATAAAATCTTCATCTGGCTTGATCTTTTAGTCACTTTGGCTGGCTTCGATAAGGACGGGTTTTGGACTTGTGACACCGGGTGGACATTGGCCTGTGCATGTGGTCGATGCTTTCTCATGTCCTGATACCGAACAGGTGACACCGGCCAAAGGTGGGTCGGTGTTGGTTATCCTGAAGATGGACACTGAGAGGAAGTTGATCGGTGTTGGAGGAGACTTTGGTCGGTGTCCGTTCCTGTCTTGATACCGACAAAGTAGCCCCGGTTGGATGCTGGTCGGTGTTGGATGATGTTGGTCGGTGTAAGAAGAGACATGGGTCAGTGCTTGTTCCTGGTCAAATACCGACCAAGGACACCGACCAAAGGTGGGTCGATGTTGGTTGATGATCTCACAACCAGACGGACATATCCTTGGTAAAATCGACATATCTCATGAACCACCTATATGAATGCCTTGAAACCACTTCCAGACGATATCTTACCCATTTTTACATCATTGGCAAAGTTAATAAAAATAATAATAATAAAAACTACCTTCTGGTTCTCTATGCAAAAATAAATATATGAGTGTTTAAATTATTCCAAAAAAAAATCTCATTCAAATAAGAATAAGAATATGAAAATTTAAATATTTGAAAATATGTTAAATTTTTTAATTAAAAACCAAATAATAAAATAGAAAATAGGATAATCAAAATGAATAAATAACTGATAGGTTTCGCTATGTGTGATTTTGCGTTGGCAATCTCAACCTTACATTATTTATTTTCAAAGGAGGTCTAATTTTGTTTTCCCCATTTTATCGTTTATAGTTTTTTTTCATGGGTTATAAAATATTAAACTATTAACCCGCGTATACGCGGGTCCTAATCTAGTATTATATAAAACTTGATGTTTTAGAGTTAGTAATTAATATTATGAAGACACATGTCAAGTAAGTCAATTAGATTTCTACATGTGTAAAATTTTTGTTCTCAATTAAATTTTAATTTTGACATATTTTAACATAAAAAGGAAAATACTATATACAAATCATTAGCATAAAAAAGAAAAAAAACAGATAAATTAAAGTATATAATTAAAAAGGACATTTGATTAAAACATAAAATATTATTTTAGAAAAAATTGAAAACTTTATTAAAAATAAAAAGTTTCTATAAAGTTCGATGTCTCTAACTTTTTAATAAACATGATCACTTTTGGGGATAAATAAATTTTCAAGGGAAAGAAGTATTGGCACATGTACTATATTAATTAGTTATTGTCCATTAATAGACCTAAATGTATGTCACTAAGAAGGTGTGCGGCTATGAGGCTAAGTGGTCACCCATAGGACAAGTAATGGATTAGAATCAGTGGTTTACCTGATGAGATTCTTTGCCACACCTTGTCCTTCCTCTCGGCAAAGGAGGCTTCTTTAATTTCTCTTCTCTCAAAGAGATGGCGGAATCTGTTTGCCTATTCACCAAATTTGTATTTCGAAGAAGTCCTTGTTTGTGGGAATCGTAGTTTAGATGTTTCAACGGGTTTCAGTGATTTCGTTGAGAGAGTATTGGTTGTCTCAGGCGATTCCCATTAAAGAAGTTCTCTCTGAAATATTGACATGATGTCGAATCAGCTCGTATAAACCTTTGGATATCTAATGTGCTGAGTCGCGGTGTTTTGGACGGTCTCCATCTTGACGTAAATGCTGAAGGTGTGACTTCACTGCCTTAAAAGGTCTTCACTTGCAAAACACTTGTTATGCTGAAACTAGGAAGAGGGTTTGTTATTCCTATTCTTCTCGATAATGCTTCCCTTCCGCTTCTTAAGACGTTCTTTCTTGATTATATCCGGTTCTATAATTAATGATCATGGTTGTGCATTTGAATCCCTTCTTTCTGCTTGACATGTGCTTGAGGAATTATTGGTACGTGGTGAGATTTTGGAACATTGGAAATGGTGTCGCACCATGTTATGCGCGACCCTTCATAGACTTACATTAACCGTAAATGGTATGCTGATGCTAAAGGTGCTTGTGGGTCTGAATTCAGGAGCTTGACTCTCGTTACTCCGAGTCTAGCCTACTTAGAGTACTCTGGTTTTGTTACGGATGAGTATCCAATTGTTAATCTTGACTCATTTGTCGATGCTAAGCTTGATCTTGCTAAGAGAAGGATAGATCCCAGCAAAAGCAATCCAACGAATCCGATTAAGGGGTTAAGAAATGTTGAGATCATGAACTTATCGAATCCTGAAACCGCAAATGTAACTTTGCTCTGTTCTTATCAAAATATGTGGAAGCTAAATACTCTTTTTCAATCGCAAATATAGAAACACCATCATAAAGACAAGATTTTCAACTCAAAATTTATGATTAATTCATCAAAGTAAACTCGTACATAATGAATATTACTAGAGTAACTTCTAGGAAGAAAGGTCTTACTAGACTAATCTTATAAAGTTGATCAATATCCATTTTATCCATATGTTCAATTATATTACGAAAATACCATTATGAATTTAATTTATTTTTAATTAAAATACTGATTAAAATAAGATTAAATATAACAAAACACAAAATCCTAAACCTAATTTTATGTCGACATCTCTCACAATTTCTTATTCTTTTCTCGTTTCTCTCTCCGGCGGCGGTTGAGCGATTTCTAGAAACCCAGATTCCAACCATAATCTTCTCCAACTTCCGGCGTTGGCAATGTATGATTTCTTCTTCCTTTTACGCTAATTTAAGTTTCAAAGGTTGTCTCGGTGAGGTGATAAGCTCAAATTAATACCCTATAAGTACTAAAGCTTTGTCGATTGTAATACTTATGGGTCGAATCCACATATACTCAAGAAAACACACAATAGATTGTATAGATGAAAATTAAGCTAAGTGATCAATGGAATTGAAAGCACATATGTAAATTAAACAAGTTGTGATTCGATTGGGAGAAAGATAGGTTTAGGGTATTTCTCAGGAAATCAATGAATGCAGATAAACTAACAAATCAGGGTTCAGGTTACGCACGGTTCTTGAACTCAAATCACTAAAGTATAATTAACCAACTCTCGTTGCGAGAACGATCTAAGTCTAAATCCTAGATTTCCAAATCTCTTTGCGAATCCTAAAGTCTAAACCAGTTTTTAGTTCAAGTTTGATTTGTTCACAAAACAACTAAACCAAATCTCTTGCGAATAGTTATTTTGCTCACTCTAAGTTCTATCAGGTTTCTCAATTGCACTCTCGTGCCTAATCGATTAACCTAAGATCTAAGTTCCAGGTGATCAATCTAGAATTAGCTTTGAGAACAACCTAAGGCGAATAACTAATTCAGATTATGAACTCTAAACAACTAATCAACCTAGCATTCAAAGAAATCCCTTATGAGAATCCTAAATCTAGCAGGAGATCTACTCAGACATGGAGATTGCAACAATAAACATGACTGAATAAATACTTGAATAAATACTAAAGAAGAGAGTAAAACAAGGGTTCGAAATCTTCTCTCGGACGAACATAGTATCAGATTTGTCTCCCTTCAACAGCTCTCTCACAAAACCAAAGTAAAATAAAGCATAGCTCACAAAAGTGGGTGAAAAACCTAATAAATATCCTAAGTCACGTTCTTGGGCTTCTTGTAAATAATAAAGTCTTATGGGGGAATTTGCAGTTTCTCAAATCTTCATTAAAGTCGCGATCCTTTGTCCCCTCGACGGGTATCGATCGACACCATAAGTGTAATACTCAGGCATCAAATCGGTATCTCAGCTACATGATCTGTGCTTGGCTCCAAAAAGCTCCAAAATGCTTCAGTATCTTCAATAATGCTCCAAACGTACCTAAAATCTGAAAAGACTCCAAAATACTAGAATGACTATATAAAAAGGACTTATATCATGGCCTAAAACGAGCAAAAACCATGATATATCAACTTCCCCAGACTTAGCCTTTGAATCATGATGAAACAAGAAGTTACCGTAACTGAACATCGGGTATCAACCGACACACGGCCTTGTATCGATCAATACCAGGCGTAGGTCGATACAGTGAACTCCTTTTTAATGACAAATGACACAATGTTGCTCTCAATATTAGACCAAGGATCCGAGATTGGTACAATTAACACTGTTAGATCACTCAAACACAGGTTAAAAGCAACAAGATATCGTAATGCATAATCCACAAAGTTCAAAAGTAAAAGAAAATGCAGACATAAAGACTCAAAAGTTCAAAAGAAAATAAAAAGAAAAAGAACAAGAAAAAGAAAAGTGAACCGGATAATCAGGAAAAGGGAAACTAATCCTCCTCATCAGAAGTATCGTCGCCAGCGATGTGGGAAGGTCAAGGATATTTGCGTTTAAAACCGGTATCGACCGATACCAAGTGGTATCGATCGATAACGAGCCTCCGAATCTGATTCACATGACACAGCAAAACACAAAACAAAAACGGAAAAAATAAAAGACTCATATGTACAAACTTACCAGTGGGTTACCTCCCACTCAGCGCTCGTTTAACGTCATTAGCTTAACTGTACCGCCGTTTAGGCAGAGAGTGCATCATCCAGAGGCATTATGTGTCCTTCTGGAATCTCGGTGCTCCTGTAATAATGTTTCACCCTTTGTCCATTGACAGTGAACTCTTCGCCTAAAGGATTTGTCAGGACAATTGCACCATGTGATCTAACTTCCATGACTGCGAAAGGACCTGACCAACGAGAACGCAATTTACCAGGAAACAAATGCAAACGAGAGTTATACAGAAGTACCTGGTCATTAGGTTCAAAGTGTCTGGTGAGGATCATTTTGTCGTGATACGCCTTGGTCCTCTCCTTGTATAGCTTTGAGTTTTCATAGGCATTGTGCCTAATCTCATCCAGCTCATTCAGCTGAATCAATCGCTTCTTGGCAGCAGACTTGATGTCAAAATTTATCATCTTTGTAGCCCAGGCTGCCTTGTGTTCAATTTCAACCGGAAGGTGACACGCTTTCCCATATAGCAAGTGAAACGGTGTAGTCCCAAGTGGTTTCTTGAAAGCGGTCCTGTAAGCCCACAGTGCATCATCCAGCTGTGCAGACCAATCCTTCCTAGTAGTACCCACAGTCTTTTCCAGAATTTCCTTGATCTGTCTGTTGGAAACTTCAACTTGCCCACTAGTCTGAGGATGATAAGGAGTAGCTACACGATGATTCACACCATGCTTCTTCAGCAACTTCTCGAAAACCTTGTTAATAAAGTGAGAGCCACCATCACTTATAACAATCCGAGGTACTCCAAATCGAGGAAAAATAATACTCTTGAACAGCTTAAGGACCACAGAAGAATCGTTGGTGGGACTAGCAATTGCTTCTACCCACTAAGATACATAGTCCACAGTGACCAAGATGTACTGGTTTTTATATGACGAAGGAAGGGGACCCAAAAAATTGATGCCCCAACAATCAAAAATCTCAACCTCAAGGATGAAATTATGTGGCATCTCGTGTTTCTTACTGATCTTCCCTCTCCTTTGACACGCATCGCATTGCGAAATGAAAGCATGAGCATCCTTAAACATAGTAGGCCACTAGAAGCCTGCTTGAAGAACCTTGGACACTGTCTTGAAAGTAGCAAAGTGCCCATCATACTCAGATCCATGACAATGAAACAAAACACTAGGTACCTCTGATTCAACAATGCATCTCATGTTGATACCATCAGAACAGTTCTTGTACAGGTAAGGTTCATCCCAAAAGAATCGCCGTATGTCACGCATAAATTTCTTCTTGTCATATTTCTTGAGGTTCTTTGGCTCTTCATCTGCAGCGAGGTAGTTGGCAATATCAGCGAACCATGGTTGATCAGAATCAGCTGCAGCAACTAGATACTCTTCAGAAGCACCAAGGTGTTCAACGGTCAAAATAGTTCTGGAAATCGCCGTGTATCGACCGACACTAGGGGAGTGTCGATCGATACCGAAACCTGCAATTCGTAGAAATTGCAAGATTTTGGTGAAACCCATTTGAAACTTAGATTCAATGAAGTAAATGGACTCTTCTGGTAGTTGATCATCAATAGGCACGTCTGCATCGATCCGAATCCTCGAAAGATGATCAGCAACCCCGTTCTCTATTCCTTTCTTGTCCTTAACCTCGATATCAAAGCCTTGGAGCATAAGGACCCAACGACAAAGGCGAGGCTTGAGATCCTTATTTTGCATCAGATATTTGAGAGCGGCATGATCAGTATGGACAATCACTTTGCTCCCAATCAGGTAGGATCAAAATTTCTCAAAGAAGAAAACAACTGCAAGTAGTTCCTTCTCTGTGGTGCTGTAATTCCTCTGAGCATCATCCAATGTCCTGCTAATATAGTAGATAACGTGCAGCTTCTTATCCTTCCTCTGACCCAAAACTGATCCAACAGTAAAATCACTAGCATCGCAGATAATCTCAGAAGGCAGAGTCCAATCAGGAGGTTGCACAATAGGAGCACTCACCAAGGCCTTTTTAATCTCCTCAAAGGCTGCTAGACACTCAGGTGTGAAGTCGAATGTGATCTCCTTGCATAGTAGGGCGGTGAGTGGGCGTGCTAGTTTGGAGAAGTCCTTGATGAAGCTTCTGTAAAACCCAGCATGACCTAGGAAATTTCGAATATCCTTCACAGAAGTCGGTGGTTGGAGACTTGTAATGACCTGAATCTTGTCTTTGTCAACTTCGATCCCTGCTTTAGAAACCTTGTGTCCAAGTACGATGCCATCCTGAACCATAAAGTGACACTTTTCCCAGTTAAGGACCAAGTGTTTCTCTTCACACCTCTGTAGCACCTTGCACAAATTAGCCAAACAATCCTTGAAGGACGATCTGTACACCGAAAAATCATCCATGAACACCTCCATAAAATCCTCGATCATGTCTGTGAAGATAGACATCATGCATCTCTGAAAGGTGGATAGGGCATTACACCATCCAAATGGCATTCTCATGTATGCGAATGTGCCATAAGGACATGTAAAAGTCATCTTTCTTTGGTCATCTGGATGTATCGGGATCTAGAAGAAACCTGAATACCCATCGAGAAAACTATAGTCGGGATGACTAGCCAACCTCTCCAACATTTGGTCGATGAATGGCAATGGGAAGTGATCTTTCTTTGTGTCAATGCACATTCGATGCCCAGTGATAGTCCTAGTAGGAATCATCTCATCCTTCTCATTCTTCACCACAGTTATCCCTCCTTTCTTATGAACAACATGCACTGGACTGACCCAAGAACTGTCCGAGATGGCATAGATAACCCCTGCATCCAAGAGTTTCATGACCTCTTTCTTAACCACTTCTTTCAGGTTTGGATTCAGCCTCCTCTGATGCTCAATTGAAGCCTTTGACTCGCCCTCAAGATGAATCCTATGCATGCACATGCCCGGTGATATACCTGAAATGTCATCAAGAGAATAGCCAAGAGCTTTGCGATACTTGCGCATCTTGCTCAGCCGTAAGGTAATCTCTGCGTTGTTCAAAGAAGCATTAAGAATCACTGGGTATGTGGAATTAGGACCAAGAAAACCATACCTCAGATTTGCTGGAAGTGGCTTAAGTTCCACCTTAGGAGCTTTCTCCTCGCTCCAATCTTCAAGCCCATCAGCTTTCTTAGAACTATCGACCAAATCCCTTTATGGTCGCAGGGTATCGACCGATACCAGGGGGGTATCGATCGATACTGGTGGTGTTGTATTAAGCATCTTCGAGTATCCAATAGCAGCATCATCCAAATGAACCTATGACTCAGCTTAACAGACTAATGCTCGTTCTAGTGGATCTTCAGGATGCATCTCCAGGAAGTACTCTTCAGCAATGTCACTATAGGTATTTACAAAGAAAGTCTGACCATCGATGGTTGGTTTCTTAATCATCTTGTCCATGTGGAAAGTCATGACCAAATCACCGATGTTAAGAGCGATCTTCCTATTCCTGCAATCAATCAAAGCACCAGCTGTTGCTAGGAATGGCATTCCCAAGATAAGAGGGTCTTTGGGCTCTGCATCATACTCTAGGACAATGAAATCGGTCGAGATTAAACAATTCCCAATCTTAATCGGGACGTCTTCAAGTATTCCCTCTAGGAGTCGAACAGAGCGATCAGCAAGTATCAGGGAAATCCTTGTGGCCGTGAAGTCAGTCATCCCCAGCCTTTTAGCAACCGAGTATGGCATGACGTTCACACTTGAACCAAGGTCGCAAAGAGAACATTCGAACCTTTCTGTGAAGATTGTACAATCCAACACAAAACTCCATGGATCAGATAGCTTCTTTGGTATCCTGTTTGTCAAGATCGCGCTGCACTCATGAGAGATCATCAGAACACCATCCTCAAGGTTCACATTGCTCAATACCATCCTCTTAACATATCTCCTGAAAGCTGAAGAAGTCTTGATAGCATCGATATAAGGAAGTTCAACAATCAACTTATCCATAATTGCCTTGCATCTAGAGTCTTCTACCTCCTTCTTTGTCTTCCCAATAGGGATAAGGTATCCTCGGTGTGTAAAATCTCTCTGCAACTACATTAGGTACTTCCTTCGAAACCTTAGGTGTTGTATCAACTGCAGGATGAGTATCGACCGATACAGGAGTGGTATCGATCGATACACAGGACTTTGAGTTGTCCCGTGAAAGTATCTTGACGGGTGTCGATCAATGCTGGCTAGTGTCGATCGACACTGGGGCAATTTCAGAATCCTCATCGTCAAGATCGACGAAAATATCCGCAATTTGGCCAATTTTCACTCCTGGATTGACCTCTTTTTCATTCCTCAAAGTGATTGCATTGATGTGTGCCCTTGGGTTTTCTCCTTTCCCTGGAAGAAAACCTTCTTGTCTTTTCACAACCTCTGAAGTCTGAGCAACCTGAGTTTCCAGCTTCTTCTACTGAATATTAATAGTTTCAATCTTTACACTCAGATCATTGTATAGGACATCCATCTTCCCATTGAAATCCACAGTTAGCTTCTGCTGTCCTTACACAAACTGTTCAAACATAGACTCAATCTTGCTATCTGGGGTCATAGCAGATATAGGTTGATAAGATGAACTCCCATAGTTCCTGGCATAACCACTGCTCTGGAATGGTTTCTGGACAAACTGATTCGATCCTCCTTACTGAGCATTGTTGTTGAAGTTTATGTTTTTATTCTGGTATTGATTTTTTTGACCTTGAAAACCAGATCCACCAATGTAGTTAACATCTTCCACTTCATCCTCATTGAATACCTCAACATCATCTGCAAAGTGAACAACCTTCATCGTCTTGCCCATCAACAGATTGTGCATAGAATCTAACTTCGCTTGAACCTCAGCAATCTGCGAACCTTCCATGCCACCAGCTAGCTTCTTGCGCTCCATGTCTGCATTCTTGGTACTATTGATAGATGTCAAGTTCTCAATCAGCACATAAGCGTCCTCAGGATACCTGGTGTTGAAATTTCCATTGCTTGCAGCATCCAAAGCCATCTGGTACCTCCAATCGATCCCTCTGAAGAAAAGACCCAGCAGCTGAGCATTAGTGAACCCATGATGTGGACAACCCCTCTGATATGACGAAATCTGATCCAAGCGGCCTTGAATGCCTCAGCCGGTCCCTGAAAAAACAGAGAAATCTTATTTCTGAGCTCCTCAGATTGTGCATCATCATAGAAGTTGTTCAGGAATGCATTCTTAGTCTCTTCCCAAGTAGTCAATGATCCAGCTGGCAACTGCTTCAGCCAATAAGCTGCATCCCCACCAAGAGAGTATGGGAAGAGCTTAAAGAAGAGGTAATCATAGGATACTCCATCGCATTTGATGCTTGTAAAAAAATCCTCAAACCTCTCAATATGATCCATAGGGTGTTCATTGGAAAGACCATGAAAAGGGTGCTGACCCACAAGAATGTAGTAAGCAGGCTTCAGCTCAAAGTTGGTTCTTTGAAAAGTAGGAGGGCGAATCACAGAACGATTAGCATAGAACTGATCAGGCCTGTTGTACTCACCAATTGTTCTACCACGATTAATCACAGCATTCCGTCATTTCTCATTCTGGAAAAGGTCAAATGTTTACCACCAAACAATGTCGATAAATCTACCGTCATTAAAAGTCTACCACACCGCAAAATAATAAGTATACCAACTGAAGTTTATCTAAGTAAATACCAAAAAATTACTAAATCTACCGTCATTAACAATAAATCTACCAAATAATTTTAAATCTACCGTCAATTAATATTAAATATACCACCATAACAAAACGAAATCAACGTAATGTTACACGTTTTTATATCTACCACCATAACAAACAAATCTACCATATCTTTTTAAATCTACCGTCACTAATATTAAATCTACCACCATTACAAAACAAAGTCACCAAGATTTTACACGGTTTAAGTCTACCGTCATTATAAATAAATCTACCAACCCAATAAAAATCTACCGTTGCCAATACAAATCTACCGTCAAAGAAATAAATCTATTGTCAAGAAAAAATAATTCACACTAATTAAATCTACCACCAACAGAAATAAGTCTACCGTTTTGTAAGATTAATCTACTACCATTGTCAATAAATCTACCAAAAAGTCAAACATTTACTGTTAGTCAACTGTTTGGTGGTAAAGTCTATCAACTCATAAACAAATCTACCATCAAAGTCAATATATCTACTAAAATAAATATATCTACCGCGTCGTAAAAATAAGTCTACCAAGATTTAACAAATCTACCATCTTTCAAACAAATAAATCTACTGACCAAAATTTGAGTTGACCAACATCAAACAAGTCTACCGTCAAAGAACGATAGACTTGTTAAATCAACTTTTTCTTACTTGGCAAATGAATAGTAATGGCAATTTTGTAATTGTGTTTTCGTCAACAAAGGCCATAAGAGTGCTTTCGGTAATAAGAATAAAATTAGATCAGTCTAGTAATAAAAATATTAGTAGGTCAAACTAATAATAAACATAGAAATAAAAGTTACTATAGTAAGCCTCCCCAAAATTTATTCTCTTATTGTGAACATAATTCAAGTTAGAGAAATTCATAATCTGAGTCAAGAGAATACATATTGCTTACAGAAAATCTACATTGAAGAATCGAGTAATGACATCAATTCTTCAAGTCCTTTCCATTATTTTTCTTTTCTTTTTTTGGTTTTGTTTAAATTGGTATTTCATTTATATTAGGGTTGACTGCCTAAAATCCGACTAATTAAAAAAGACACTATATGAAAAAGATATTTTGAATTTTTTTGAATTTTTTTGAGGAAAATCGTGGGCAAAAGATATTTTGAATTTTTTTCAGGAAAATCGTGGGCATCTAATAGATCCAAGATTCTATAAGACGTCGTTAGACGCGTTTTTCTTCATCTAGGGTTAATATTTGTTCTATATAAGGTTATCAACATCTCTTTGTTCATTTTCGCCGTAGGTTTTAGAACAAAAAATTATGAATGCTATATGTTATGAAAATCCGTATGAGATTATGATCATATTAAAGAATTTGTCTCGAATTCTGTTAAGCATTTTACAAAAGGTATGTTCTAATTAAATATTTCAGATTTTTAATTTCAGATTTTTCTTTTCATTTGATTAGAAGTCAGATTTTTTAAATATTTGAATAACATTTTGTGTTTGCTATTACCAATGAATTTTTTTCTTCTCCAATTTTGGTATGTTCTTTAATTTTTCTTTTTGTTAGTTGTCTTTTATTGAATTTTATCTTATTGACTTTTCATTTGATTAGAAGTCAACGTGTGTATAGCACAATAAGTGTTAGTTTCCCAATTAAGTTTAGAAAGTGTTAAAAATTTTATAAAATTTTCAAAAAGTGACTAAACAGCCAATAATCCTCTTTATAAATCATTTTCTGTATTAGAAATTATATAAACATTAAAAATGACATAATAGTTATCGCTCGAATGCCACAAAATTGTTGATGACCAATTTTTGACTATAAAACAACGAATAGTGATCAATTCGTAGTGACTGTAAAACTCATCTGGCTTGCATATGTAGTGGCCGAGTGGTGGTATACAATATGATCACGAAAAATCTGGTTTTTCGGTTACGGATAAACCAGTTGCCGTTTAATGGTTTTTTTTGGCTATGGGAGTGTGTTGATTTGTATATAATGTGGTGGATTAGATAATGGCCTTTTAACCAGTAGTTATATGTATACCAGTCCTTGCTTTTTAACCATTTCTTTACCCCTGGCCATACCTACAAATATAGGTGGTAGCTGTTGGAACCAAATTTGACAAAATGGTTATTGCCAATTTTTTTACGAGCTTTTTGGTGAACAATTTGAACACACGCACATCTTGCCTCGTCTCAGTTCAGTTTGAGCTGCGCTCTTGGACCCAAATATGTTATTTTTTTATGTTTTTTAAGCCAAGTTTTGATAAAATGTTTTCGGGATAAAATCCAAAATTTGAACAAATCTTCGACTAAACCAAGTCAAGAAATTATCCAATGTTCCCTTTCTCTGAGCAGTCAACTAGTGAGACTGAATCTCACGCTACGTGCGCACATGCTCCTCTTTCACTGAAAGGAACCGCTCATGCCTTGGCTATAAAAGCAGCCATCGACTTCCTCATCTCAGTTTTAATATCTGAAAAAAATCCACCAACTTTTATATTTGGGAGGATAACTAAACTAACTTTAGAAAGTGTGTTTATTACTAGAATGCATAAAATATCTCAAAATTACTAAACTAACTAGTGTACCGAAATACCTTCATGGCATTTATTGACAAAAACGTAATTACAAAAATGACATTATTTTTTATTTGTCACGTAGGCAAAAATAAGTTTTATTTACAAAAAGCATGTGCGCTAACCGACGAGCTAATCATCTCGCATCTAACCAACATCTACGGTCCAACGAGCTGGTAAACTGCTGAAGTTGAAACTCCCTAGCGTGGTTTCGTTTATCCTGAAGAGAAACATCTTGTCTATCCAGTCTCAACTCTTGATTATCTTTTAATCGAAATGATTAAGATACTTGGTAAAATATTTGACATCATCCGCGAAGCTCGAAGCAAACTCAAATCATAACTATTACCTTTCACATCCGTTAATCTCATCCGCTCGTTCAAAAACTCGTGAAGATCACACGTGATCTCTCGGGGACGTGGCCCATCTAAACGAACGGATATTCTCCGCTCGTTAAGGTCGATACTCGCTTAATGGGCTGGTGGAAACTGTTGGAACATGATTTCGCACATGAAATCCGGCCCACTAAGCCCATTAAAAAGCCCAACAATTGAATCTAAAAACATGTATCGAGTTGTGACAAATACGAACCCAATAACGAATCTTAGCCCACTCTTAGCTCGCAGACATTCCAAAGAGCCACCTCGACGTCCGACCTAGAGAGCTCCGAGCTAACGAAGAATCAGTCAACCAAGTCTGTTGAATCAGTCAATGGTATCTTCTAAGTGCTCAGAGTCGTTCCGAGGTTTAAGGCGATCACACGACACATGGGATCCCGAGATACGCACTAGTGGTTAGGACCTCGAAGATAGCTATCAAAGGAGACTCAAGACATAGTTATACGCATATGATTCATTTGACCTAATTTACAATTCGCTCTTCGAACTCTCTCTGTAACTAATCTATTCAAGGTACATTGTATTCATACAATCAATTAATAAAATTCCAATTCATCGATACTTGTTTATACTGTGACCGGTGTGTGAGTCGAAACTCGCACAATCGATTTTTGTTAAGGATTTTTAAGGGAACATAAGTTACTAGAAAAAAACACATGTATAGATCCAAAGATGGTTTTTATTACTGTTTGTAAGCGTTTGAGTACAAGAGTAATGTTGCTAAGAGATCCTGCTAGGATTTTTCGATCCTCTGTTACAATGAATTATGACTTATATTTATACAAGTTAGTATGCGAGAATCTCGGAGATAAAAGGAATATTTCTCTTTTACTTCGCATTGCTGCCGACTTAAGCTTCGACAAGGGTAACTGATGACATGGGCCTTTAGTTTGGCCCGCAAGAGTTGACGAGTAACTTGTATCTCGGCCCATAGATATTCCTCTCGACCCATTTGTAATCTGATGGGCTCGACCTTTTCTTTTTGGGCGAACCAGTCCGTCTCGGTTTGGTCTCGATTCAGTCAGAATATATCATTGTCTTTGACCTCGGCTCGGCTCTGCTTCTCTCAGGACCGTTTCGCTGAGGTGGGATAGTCGAGGCAAGTTGTTCAGGATTATCATACTGCGGCTTGGGGTTTTCTTATCCTTCGGGTCGGTATTCCTTGTCTTGAATCGTTAATCTCGAGCGGATAAAATCCGACCCCAACAGTTTGCCCCGTAGCTCGTCAGATTCGAGAGTGATCGTGACAAGGTAGAAGTTATCGAGATCAAGATTTACTGCTGAACTGTAATGGTGCCGAGCCGTGATTATCAGAATATTCTCCATTCGGGGTGAGCATATTTCCTGGGGCAAATGTGATACGCCTCACCGCGTCGGGGTAATACAATTGTTAGCTATGCTTCAGAGATTTTCTTGCAATTGTTGGGGCGTTCACCTGTGTTCACGCGCTTTGCTTTAAATATCTCGAGAATCGTAAACGCTTTCTGTTGGTTCCCGAGGTCACACGCACCCAAGAGCCGAAAAGCCTATAAAAGATGAGATTTTCCTACATTAATCTTCACCACTTTCCTAAACTTCTGAAATTCAGGTAGCTCTCTTCCCCATCTTCTTTTTCCTCTTAATTTATTAGTTCCAAGGCGATATGTGAGACTGCGATGTTCTGAATGGCTCGGTTGGCTCGAGCAACCATCTTCCGATCAATCGTGATCCCACATTGGACGCCGAAGTGAATAAGTCGACCGAGGCGGATGGAAAATACGATCCCCGTTCTCCTTCAGCCGCGGGAACCGACGTTGAGGTTGATGGATCGCCCGAGGTTAATAGCTCTTCTGAGGCAAATCTTCCCCTCTCCGAGGTTCAAGAGGCCGTAGTAAGACAGTCTTTTGATGTTGTCCCTTTTGAAGGGTTGATTTCTTCCTTCGTTGCAGCGCCCGAAACAACGATGATTACTCAAGGAGTGAAAATTGAAGACGAGGATTTCTTTTGGGATCCCAATGAGACGAGAATGGAGATAGATCACCTGGTGGACATGTTTTGACCGGATTCATCGAAGCGGAAATCTGCGAGAAGACCTAAGAAAAAATGAGCCGTCCCTCCAGGTTCCACGCTTTCCACCGAGACATTTTTGAACGAGTTGAAGGTGCAATTCAATATATTCGAGGATGTTGAGTTTGTGGTCCCAGAACCATCTGATCGAGTCGATAAACCTCCTCAAGATTGCTTCACTGTTTATGAGGCCTTTTCAATTTATTTTTCCTTCGGTTTTTCATCCCTGAAGTGATACTTCGTTATTTGTGGAGACACGAACTTGCTTTAGCCAAAATCAAGACTCGGGGCTTCGTCACCTCATAGGGATTTTCATTCATAGTTACGAGTGTGATGTCGAGATCACCGTTGATCACCTCCGAAATTTGTTGGACATCCAAAGGGTTCCCATGTCCACCAAGTTTTATAATGGTAACAAAAGGACTAAGAGAATAATCACGGAGTTTCTGAGTAAGGATAGTAGTTGGGAGGATCATTTCTTCTTTGTTCATATTTCTGAGGCTTCCATTGGCAGCAGCTGCCTTCGCTTTGTCAAGACAAACTAGGGACCGCTTGGTAGCCGACCCATAGATTTTGGCTCGGTACACTATCAATTTTCGTTTTCTGACTTTGTCCTCATTTTTTGTAGATCGTGAATTCTTTCCTCCGATCATGGCCGATATAACCGAGATATTTGATGCATTGAAAGCGAGGAAGAATCATTGGGGCAACCATTTCTCCCTTCAGAGGATAGAGAAAGCCCGAGCTCTTCTTAGTGGTGCTTCGGTTAATTCGAATCCTTTGTCTTCAGAGATTTGAGGACATTAATGTGAAGAAAATATATGTCCGCGATAAGAGAGAGAGAGAGAGAGAAGCAAGGGAAACAACGAGATGAGCTGCTGGAGGATCCGTAGTGATAGCCCATAAGGCAGTTACTCATGTCCCTCAAACTATTATCGCCGAGGCAGCTATGGGTGAGCGTGTCGAGACGAGCCTCGTAATCTCCCCCAAGATTTCTTCTCCGAATGATGGGGAAAGGGGTCTTGTGCCAACTTTTCCTCCAGTGTCTATACCCTCTGCTTCGGCTTTAACGAAGCGTGCTGATACTCGAGGCTGGAAACGTCATGCACCGAATGATGACCGAAACGAAGTTGCGAAGAACAAGAAGGTTGATACTCCTGCTCCTGCTGATCTCTAATCCTCCAAGATGATTTTGATGATGTTGATGTGTCCGCTGCCATCCTCGCACATATCAATGGACATGTTGTTCATCTACCTCCCTTGGGTGTGCTAGTCAAGGATATGGCATACGCTGACATGTCGTTACGTGGCATCCAGGTAGTAGATGGTTTTTACGAAATTTAAACGATGTCCTACCCCTGCTTCTTATCGTTCCCGTTTTGCAATTTGTTTCTTGTATCAACGAGCTGGTTTCCGCTTATGAGTCGGGGGCTCTGATATGTGCATATTCTACATGTATTTAGAACGCATTTCATATAGATTTAAGATCATTTACTTGGATCTTCATTGCATATCATACTTTTTTTGTCTCATTTAGAGTTTTAGGGTTCTCATACTAGGTCCTAGAGTGTCTTGCATGTTTTGGAGTCCTTTTCAGGTGTTAAACGAGGAGAATTCGTCACCCGAGGAAAGGAGACAGAGACCACACCGAGCATCGATCGATACCAGGTGTGACACCGAGCATCGATCGATACCAGGTGTGACACCGAGCTTCGATCGATACCGATGCTCCTTCTCGGTGTCACAGCTCGGTATTGCCACAGGAAGATCCCGGGGGAAATGGCCCTTAATACGGAGCTGTGATACCGAGGAGTGACCTCGGTATCCACTGAAGAAGCATCGACCGATACCAGGATCAACACCGAGTATCGACCGACACCGAGGCCACTGCTCGGTATTGGCTCATCGGTGTAAAAGCCCAGGCTCGATACCGAGCAGTGATACCGAGGTGTGTCCTCGGTATCGATCGATACCGAGCAGTGTTACCGAGGTGTGTCCTCGGTATCGATCGATACCAAACATTTTACCCACTTAAACCGGGTCGGTACCCGGTTGGTCCCGGGTCGACCCGGTTCGCCCATTTTCATTTATAATCCCAAAAACCCTAATTTTCATTTTAAGTTTTTCTTCTTTCTAGAGTTGGGTTTATCCCAAACTCTTCTTATGATTTTGAGAGGGATTTTAATTGTTCTTCATACAAATGCCACTCTAGAGAAGATTTCTTCACCTTATCTTTATATTAATGCATCTTCTTTACCTTTATTTCTTCTTCTTTTATGTTCTTCATATTTAGGCCTTAGGCCCCTTTTGTTGGATCTTAAATTTAGCTTGATTTAGATAATTTGATTATTGATTCTTGATGCTTATGTTCTTAATCATTGCATTCCTTTTTTGTTTAGTGTTCCTAATGCTAGATCTAGCTTGAGAAAGTAGATCTAGATCATAAGGCATTTCATGCACACCAAGTGTATGATGAAATGCCTTGATGAACTATTCAAGAGATTTATGTTCCTAGCCTAAGGGATTAGTTGTCTAGGGTGTATTTTGGTTGATCTTGTTTATATTCTTAATGCTTTCTAATCATTGATCCCAGCAACCGTCAAGCTAGTGACGTTAAACGCGCCCTTGGGGACTTCCCCAAGCCTATCCCTTGTCAAGCTAGTGACACAAAACAAGCATCAATAAGGGTCTTTTGGGTTCAAGGTCGTGGCATGGCTCGTTGTTGGTGATGGCGAAAGCTCTTCCTCCATCTCTATTCATCTAGTCTCACTCCTCATTTGTAAGTACTTCTTTCCTTTTTAGTCTCTTTGCATTTTTATCTTTCGTTTTTTGGTCTCTCTCTTGAACTTCTTTCACACCGAGACGTTGTGATCTAAGTTTGGGGGAGGGACCGGTGTCTAATCATGTGTTTTGTGATCTTATTTTGCTTTTGCATACTTGAGTCTCATGCATATCATGCATTTTCAATAAATTTGAAAATTTTTAGGACTAGATAAACATTTGTTCTCATGTTAGGAAGGATTTCTAAGCATGCTTTTCATTCTAAGTGATCGGTGGATGCTGACTTTAGGATGAATTGTTGACTCAAATGGACTTGTGGTAAATTATGGATTATCTAAGTGATCGGTGGATGCTGACTTTAGATGATTCGTACAATGATTAATATCACGAAAGTGTGCTAATCTACTTGAAAGTGTTCCATGTCATAAGAATAAATGTGCATTGAGTCTAGATGCATTGCATTTTAGGTAGATTTGCATGAGCATTAGGAGCAATGATAGGTTATCCATGTGAAGTATTATTTTTAGAGCTTGATTCGATGCCCTCGTTGCTTGTTGCTTGATGCTTTTGATCTCGTGTTGAAATCAAGGATGAACCATATTTTGACCTTGCGTTTCATTACTAGGGTCTTAGCTAAAGCAAGTCTCGATTTGAATCCAATCCTATCTAAGTGAGAACGTTAATCTTGACTCATTAATTTTCGTGATCATGCATTGCATAATGAACTCATGGATTCCGCATACATACTTGGGTCATCTTATCCCTTTTTACCACTCTTTTTGGCCCAAGTAGCCAATTCCCACCTTTGGAATGGTTTACCCCACCTAAAACTCAACCTTCTTTCAAGCCTACATGTTTAGTGAGCGTTGTGAGGCCTTATTTTTGAATGGACTTAGCAAAAAGTGTTGGGTCTAGAGCGACAAGAAAAAGCTTTCATGTAGAACTAGCTCACACATCAATGAGCTAGATTAGGCTAAGTTAGATAGGTTGGGATCTTGGGGCAAGTGGAATGGATGAAAAAGAAAAAGAAACAAAGGTGTTGGGATTGGAAAAGTGGAAAGAAAGAAAGAGGATTGGGAGAATGATTAGGGGAAGCAATAAGTTTGAAATGGTTGACATGAATATATTTGGGTTAGCTCTAAGTGTTAAAAGATAGTCTCTAGCTTGAAAAAAAAGAAAGAAAAGAAGTCAAAATGGCTAAGCTTAGACATGAAGAAAAATAAAGAGACTAGAAAAAGCAAAAGAAGAGCTAAGTCAAGGAAAATAATGGATGCCAAGCCATTGGTTGAAGAAGAAACCCCCCTAAGTGCTTAAATAGAAGAAGGATGATGAAGAGATGTGGTGTAAGAAGGCAAAAACGCCTTGTGAAGGGTAGCAAGGATTGCTTCTTTGTGGGTTTAGAATTAGGGTTGATTTTGTAATGGGGCATTGGGTAGATGAAAGTCTAGCCTTGTATGCATCTATTGCTCTTCACCCTTAGCATTTTGCCAAAGTCCATTCCTTCAAAAGAGAGATCCCTTGTTTGGAAACCGCCATATGTATTGAGATCATCTTTATCTCAAAACCAAAACCCTTAACCAAATGAGTTTGTTTGCATTGCATGAGCATGATTCACTTGAAACAAATAATGAATGTTAAAGGATTTGATGATATTGATGCTTGTGTAGGTTAAGGCTTGAATATGATTCGTATAGGGAAGGATATGGCTAGCTCTTTTTAAGTAAACTCGATTGATCGCATCTTAGAGCTAGTAACTTGGATATTGAGTTGAATTCTTTTCTTGATACTTTTGGATTTGAGCTCCCATTTTTAGTCTTCTCCCTTTCTTTATTCTTGTTTGCTTGAGGATAAGCAAAGGTTTAAGTTTGGGGGAATTGATATGTGCATATTCTACATGTATTTAGAACGCATTTCATATAGATTTAAGATCATTTACTTGGATCTTCATTGCATATCATACTTGTTTTGTCTCATTTAGAGTTTTAGGGTTCTCATACTAGGTCCTAGAGTGTCTTGCATGTTTTGGAGTCCTTTTCAGGTGTTAAACGAGGAGAATTCGTCACCCGAGGAAAGGAGACAGAGACCACACCGAGCATCGATCGATACCAGGTGTGACACCGAGCATCGATCGATACCGATGCTCATTCTCGGTGTCACAGCTCGGTATTGCCACAGGAAGATCCCGGGGGAAATGGCCCTTAATACGGAGCTGTGATACCGAGGAGTGACCTCGGTATCCACTGAAGAAGCATCGACCGATACCAGGATCAACACCGAGTATCGACCGACACCGAGGCCACTGCTCGGTATTGGCTCATCGGTGTAAAA